>MJUU01010113.1:0-23168 GCA_002080025.1 Modiolus philippinarum | reverse complement strand
TTTTTTTTTTTTTGGTTTTCTTTTATGTGTGCAATTTTGAATATTTGCACCTCAAATATGTAAAGGACATTTTTCATTGAATAGTAATTTCTAAGTTTTTGTTAAACCATTGTATAAAGGAAATTTTGGAATTAAATTTTAAAGCCTCACCTTTTCAAAATTGAATAATTTGTTTTTGGTATGACCTGCGTATATTTCTATGAAAAGCACACACTCCCATAAAACTTTATAAAACCAATGAAACTGGATCAAAACCCTATTATATTATCTAAAGGATAGCGAAATCTTAATTTGAATAAGAAAACATTAACATGTACATAAAAATTCGGAATTCTACCAATATAACATCTTTGACATATCCTAATAATTTGACAAGACTTTGTCTACCATGTTGTTTTACCTCCATATGGATTAGAGTTATCGCGCTTCGTACGGTTTCCAGATTTATGACTAAAAAATGTTTACGCAAAGTTTATTTGTTGATTTCTCTTTAACTGCAGATATGACACTCATGATTTTTTGCACATATGTAGAGCTGGTAGATGCGTTGCTGTTTCGATTATAATATTTCGAAAATTCAGCTTAGCAAATTCGCATTCAACGAAAATGTTTTGAATTCACGACCCGTTTTATTCCAAACACCGACAAATTATAAGAATCAATGGATAATATGTTACATTCTAGTTACCAAAGCAATATTTTTGGTCTAAACTTTCACAAAAATAGGTTCTCGTCAGTATATCGGAGACTTCTATTAATTTCGATAAATTTAACATAACCATATCTAAAACTCTTCTATAGTTTACCCTTAAAATGAGAAATTGCAGAAATCGTGAACATGGAACTTTCTACGAAAATGAAAAATATGCAATTTAATAACTATTCGAGCCTATATATCAAACATTAGTCGTGTTTTATTCCGTTAACTTAAACTCGGAAACTAAGCGTCTTTTGACTACCGACTTTTTCCCGGATTGAATCACTCACAGTGTGACGGGTGCTGTTAACAGAGCAGGACATGCTTACCCTTCCGGAGCACCTGATGTCACTCTCAGTTTCACTGGAGTTCACACTGTGAGTGCCTTGGTTTGAATGTTGTGATTTCTGTTTCTGTGCTTTGTATCTGTCTTACGAAATTGTTTTTTTTTTTGTTTCTAACGACATTGTTTTCTGTGTTCTCGTTTCGGCCGTGTCTTTGGACTTCGATTTTTGTAAATTTCAGTCCTTTGTTCCTTCGGTATTCTACTGCCGTTGTTTCGGACATTGGGCATCCTACTATATGAGAAACTCTAGAGAGAACAAGTACACCATTAATGAAATCTAAAGACAGAATACATATCTCGCACGAGGATTTTTGTACGGAGTCATCACTCTAAGGGAGACAAACTCCTTTCTTAAATTAACAATGACAGTAGAGTAATGCACAAGTACTATAATTAGTATGTATCTTTATTTTGTGTATATTGCAAGTTTTTCTGTTTTGTAATATTTTTGTTTTTACGAATTTAACTTCATTTTAAATTGTTGCTTAGTTTATATTCTACTATTAGTTCATAGGTGCTATGTTTTTGCTTGTTCAAATGCATTCTGTATTTAAGCTTTCCTTTTTTTTTCTTTCTTTTTTTTTAATTCAATTACCAGTTCATATAATACTTAGCATTGCAAAATGAGTACTTTGTTTACCTGTGAAATACATCGACAAACCAATATCAAAGACAGAATAAGAAAAAGAGGAATTCCATAATCAATTTTTTTTTAAATCATATGGCAAGCCGTATGGGAATTTATTCCCTATTTTCTAATATTAAAATTCATTTTTTTTAATTAAAAAATCATTTTTTTAAATAATATTAAATAATCAGTTCAATTAAATACGCCACCTATGAAAGGTAATGGCTTACAACTGGAAATGCGAGTTTTAGGATTATGCCCTCTGGTTTTTTACATAATTGCATGAAAAAAAACCAAATATTATACAATTAATGACTTTCAATGAGGTGAATACAAGGATTGATCAACCCATGGAATGTGATATTCACCGAAGCGCTACGGCCGAGGTGAATATCACATTCCATGGGTTGACCAATCCTTGTATTAACCGAAATTGAAGGTCATTAACTGTTTTATTATATGACATTTCATGTTTAGATTTTATTTCAGGTTTGTCTCAGTGATTTTTACCCATATCATTGTCATTGATTAAAATGTAAAATTATTTGAACATTTTATATTGTATTTCAACAAATTTAAACAAGTGTATAATATAATAACAAGACAATGTAATAAAAAGTTTTCAACAAATTAACAAATCAACAGTTTGGAAAATTTTGGACTAAATTATCACTTTCCAAAATTATAGTTGATTGTAATGTTACTACAGTTGGTAATAAAAGGTGAAGGTAAAAATGGGAGTTGTTGTCCATTATTTACTGCAAACATTGAAGAAAAATTCTGTGTATTTTGAACCGTCACGGGAAAAGTCCTCTCCTTTATTGTTTTTGTTTTCGGCACTAGTGTATTCACATCAACATTACTCAAATATTCATCAAAACCATCATTTACACTTACATGTATATCACCATTCAACTCATTTAACAGAGCATCAAATTGAGAATCTGCAATAGGCTGCAATGTTGAATCTGATAAATTAATCTCCACATTGTTATTGGCATCAATAGAATTATCAGTACATGTACGTTGAATTTTTGGCGCAGACACTTCACGTAAACTTTTTGAAATTGTATCAGACATCGATTTTTTTATTTTCGCTGCTATATAACCGGTATATGTTTCCAGATTTGTTTCTGACTTGTGACCCGTGACACTTATTATGGCATACTTTCCTATAGCGTCTAGGACATGGACAGATGTAGCCCTTAAGGAATGATTTGTGTATCGACGAGACAGTTCAGCCTTTTCAGATATTTGAACCATAAAGTTACCTATAGTGTTATGTCTTAATGCAACTTTATTATACCACGAAATACTGTTTTTCTTGATGCTAGGTCTTTGGAATAATCGATTACAGTTCGGATGCAGGTGCCTTTTATACTTCATAAATGTTTTCACGGGACACATATCATCATCTGAAAAATGAAATGGAGACACCTGTATTATATACGTATAGATTTTCATAATCTCATATTTAAATTCCTTGCGCAGTGACCAATTTCATTTGTATTTTTAATTGCCATATTCTCCAGATTTTTGTTTGTTTAGTACAATGCATATCTGTCCTTTTTGTAATTTTCAACTGTATTATATCTACATGTACATGTACTCAAATTTTGATTTTCATAAAAGGAAATTTAGACTTCAATGAAACTTACCTGGTATACTATACATACGTCCATCTGCAGTGTTTGAATCATCTTGGTGATTTTTGGTCAATTTATCGTAAGTCAAGTATATATAAACACAACCCTGGTCATCTGTTCTGGCTGCAAAGTGTGATACCTTTAATTCGTGGAGATTTTCACGTCCCCGTCTTCCGAAGTAAAGCATTAAATCCACAAATCCTTTTTCTTGCAGTTTTATATTGTTATCATTGTCAAAGTAAAAAGTAATTGTACATTTTTCTGAGTCTTCCTCCTCAATAGGGGGGTGATGATCTACACCTCCTAAACCATTCCTTTACAACAGCGCTAAATGCCTTGTTAGAGTTATTAAAATCACTGTCATGAATGATATCATAAGAGTTCAGATTTGAAAGATGTCTATTAATTCCATGTCTTATACTAAAAAGACTGCTTTTCTTGTATAACGAACCATTTTCCTGACGTGCTTCTGTGTAGAATTTAGCGAGTATATTGTTAAGGTTCCCTTTCGTTAGAGTTTCGAAATCTTGAGACAGCTGTTTTTCCCTCAAGTAAGCCCGCCCGAAACATTCTTACGGAAGACTCAGTAGCTTTCTTCGTATTTTTAGCGTCCTTGTCGGTCAACAACTGCTTAAAATCTGTCTAATTCAAGGTAGCAAACCTACCAGACGACCGTTCGTCTGGCATAACTGTTTATTTTGATAGCCGACATCAGTCAGTAAAGTAGCTTTTCATTGGCCGATAAGAAAAAATACCACATTTTCGATTGGCTGTTACATTTGCACTAAAGGGAAACACCTGTTCTATTTTAAGCGGCGTAGAAGAGCTTTGGAATGTAATGTTCACCTCGTGCGACATTTGGCGCGGTGAACATAATGTTATATTCTAACAAAATTAAGACCTTTCAACCAATAGAAATTAACGAAAATGTACTGTCATATAATAATTTCTTTTATTATCTCTCAGTATGTTTATGTCACAGATTATACATGCAAATATGTAAAATCTTGATCCTTAAACAGAGTGAAAATGTATTGTCAGAAACAGATCCCACAAAATACATTGCATCAACGGCCTGTGTGGTCATTTCTTATTGACATACATTTAAAATTTCTCGTGGACTAAGTTTTTATTGGGGTAATAAAACCACTGATTTATAAGGACATTTCCTACTACAGATAGTAGTGTAATGTATTTACAGGTAAAAGAGTTTACTGTTTAATCACCATCGATCATGCGCTTTATACAAAACAAACATATACAAATTGCTACGCATTTAATTGACATCGATAGCGGTACCATAGAAGCCTATTTTTTTAATATTAAACAATAAACTGATTTTCTTATTTTAAAAATTAGAGAATGTTTTAATTCTAAAAAATAAATATGATTTTTCAATATTAAAAAATAGATGCATTTTTATACCCCATCTTTTCGGGACATATATAGTGTTCATGGTGTCCGTCCGTCCGTCCTTCCATCTTTCCTTCCTTCCGTCCGTCCGTCTTTCTGTATCAAAAATCTGGTATCCAATACTCCTCCTAAACTACTGATTGGAATTTCATGATATTATGTAGGAGCTTAATTACATATTGTAGATGTGCACTACACTTCTTGTTGTCCAATAGTTCCCTTTTTCTGGATTTTTTACATGTTTTGGACTTTTTTAGCTCAATGCAAACAATATGGTGACTACCTGGTATCCACTACTCCTCCTTGACTACCGATTAAAATTTCATGAAACTGATGCAGTACCTTTATTAAATATTGTAGATGTGCAATACAGTTTTTATTCTCCAATAATTCCCCTTTTCCATATTTTTTAAATGTTTTGACTTTGTCATTTTAGCTCAATCCAAACCATAATGGTGACCACCTGGTATCTACTACTCCTCTTAAACCATTGATCGGAATTTCATGAGACTTACGTAGGAGCTTTATTGCATATTGAAGATGTGCACTACGCTTTTGTTTTCCAACCAGATTTTTTACATGTTTTGGACTTTGTAATTTTAGCTCAATGCATACCATATAGTGACCACATGGTATCCACTACTCCTCTTAAACCACATATCGGAATTTTGTAGATGTGTACTACGCATTTTGTATTCCAATATTTCCCTTTTTCCAGAGTTTTGAAATGTTATGTTTGTCATTTTAGCTCAGTGCAAACCACATGGTGACACCATGGTATCCACTACTCCTCTGAAACCACTGATTGGAATTTTGTGAAACTTATTACATATTATATAAATGTGCACTACGCTTTTTGATTTCCGATAATTCCTTTTCTTCCAGGTTGTTGACATGTTTTGAACTTTGTCTTTTTAGCTCAATGCATAAACATATGGTGACCACGTGGTATCCACTACTCCTCTTAAACCACTGAATGGAATTTCATGTAACTTATGCAGGACCTTGATAACATATTACAGATGTGCACTACGCTTTTTGTTTTCAGATAGTTCCTTTTTTCAGATTTCAGATTGTTTTGGACTTTGTCATTTTAGCTCGATGCCATAAGCTGGTTTCCATTACTCTTCAACCAATGATGGGGATTTCATGAAACTTATGCAGGAGCTCATTTACTTATTGTAGATGTCAACTACCCTTTCATTTTCCAAAAATTCCTTTTTTCTAGATGTATAAGAAAATTCAATAAGAGGTTAGGGCGGGGTCTTCTAGGCCACAGTAACTCTAGTTTAATATTAGAAAATGTTTTTCAATATTAAAAATTTGGAATGAATTCCCCAACGGCTTGCTATAAAATCACGGAAATTCATATCCAAAACGTATTGAGATTGAACAAATAAATAAACATGAACAAGCTAAAACCGCCATAAAACCAAAGCACTAGCAGCATGAACGCCTATGAAAACTGAGGTATAAACAGGTGTTCCGGAAGGGTAAGCATAATCTGCTCAACGCGTGGCACCCGTCACACTGCAAGTGAAAAGTCTGGTTTTGTCAAGGTCGGCGTTTGTCATTCTGGGAATAAACTCTGGATCTACCCAAAGATATTCATTCTCATCTGTGAAATAGAAACATTGTAACGGCCTGTCAAATCATCGTGACAACCGTAAAACTTCCGAAATGACAACTGCAAAAACGACTGAACATATCTTTGATGTATATTTTTTTGAGACAGTAATTTCGTTCTGCTGGTACGGCAATAGCGAATGAAATGTGAAAAGTAGACGCCATATGCCAGAGATGTGGAAATATTACTGCTCGAAAACGGGAAATTCACTATTGGAAAGTCGAAATCATCACGCTTGTCGTAAATCTTTATTTTCAGACCTGCAGAGTTGTCAATGTAGAGGTAGATGTCCAGATATGATGCTGGTGATGGTGTGTCAGTGGTCTCCTTACTTTCGAGTTAATTTGGTTAATACGATGGAGATTATCCTTAAAGTGAGGATGTTTGATGAAAGAACATCATCTATATAACGAACGCTGAAATTAAAGGACTCGGCTAGCTTTAATCTGCACTAGCCCTTGTATGAATCTGCCTTCATACGAATAAGAAAACCAAATTGCTAAACGTGGTCCAAAATTAGTCCCAATAGGTATCCTTATTGTCTGCTGGAAAACTTGTCCTCCAAATTCTACAAATATGTTATCGATCAAGAATTCCAGCATTGTGGTCCTCCTCTGTATACTTTTGGTGTGAATTAGTGTGATTTTTAACCAAACGTATACCCCTACTACAATATCGAGGGATGAGATTGTCAAAAATCACAATTCAATGTTAGCATCATTTGGCACAAAAGCTAATGATGAAAACAATCAAATCCTTACATCTACTGAGTACCTAAACTTCATAAGAATCCATACAGAGATTCATTGCAGAGTCTTCCAGATGCACCACTTAACCTCTTTCACAGCTCCTCACTACTTTGTTGACCGCAGTCAGAGATGGCCTGAAAATTTACTGTAATAAAGCTTACTCCACAAGCGGTGTGAATCAAATATGGATTCTTAAGAATTCAAAATATCTCCTTGAACAGCTATCCTCAACCAGTCTTACTCATTGCCATAGCATTCAAACTTTTGACTTTTCTACACTTTATACAACCCTGCCACACAATAAACTGAAAACAGTAATTGCATATTTAATACATCAATGTTTCTGCACAAAAAATGAAGAACGCAGGTACACCTATTTAGTTATAGGGAAAGACAAGTAAGAACCACACTGATTCAAACAAGAAGTTTACTGAGACTGACGTAATCAAAATGTTAGAATTTTTGATCGACAAAATTTTTGTCGAATTCGAAGGTCGTGTTTGCCAACAGACAATAGGAATTCCTTTGGGAACAAACTGTGCACCGCTTTTAGCTTTTTTCCTTTACTCGTACGAGGCCAAGTTTTTACGAGGGCTCATTCAAAGAAAACAAAAACATTTAGCCCAGTCCTTTAATTTCAGCTTCCGCTACATAGACGATGTACTCTCTCTTAATAATCCTAAAATTAAGAAGTATTTACATCAGATCTATCCAAATGAGCTTGAAATTAAAGAAACAACCGAAACACCTACTTCAGCTTCGTACCTAGATCTTTTATTGTATATTGACGAAAATGGAAGTTTGAAATCTAAGCTATATGACAAGCGTGATGATTTTAATTTCCAAATTGTGGACTTTCCCTTTCTTAGCAGTAATATACCTACATCTCCAACCTATGGAGTGTACATTTCACAGTTGATTCGTTACTGTCGAGCGTGTAGTTTGTACAGTGATTTTTTGAACAGAGCAAAAACACTGTCCCAAAAGCTGCTTAGTCAGGGATTTGTTAAACCCATGTTAATTTCATCCCTCAAGAAATTCTATGGCCGTCACCATAACATCATTGAGAGATATGACGTGTCAGTATCCGAAATGAAAGTGGACATTTTCAGTTAGATTCACGTCTTCCCGGATTTTACTACCGACTTTGACATTTTTCCGGATTGAATCACTCACAGTGTGACGGGTGCTGTTAACAGAGCAGGACATGCTTACCCTTCCGGAGCACCTGATGTCACTCTCAGTTTAACTGGAGTTCACACTGTGAATGCCTTTGTTTGAATGTTGAAATTTCTGTTTCTGTGCTTTGTATCTGTCTATCGTCATTGTTTTTGTGTCTAGCGTCATTGTTTTCTGTGTCCTCGTTTTGGTCGTGTCTTTTGACTTCGATTTTTGTAAATTTCACTCCTTTGTTCCTTCGGTATTCTACTGCCGTTGTTTTTAACAAAATAGGCCCCAACTTTGTCTATCACTAAATAAGAATATCTTCTTTCACCGTTTAGACCAGAAGGATGGTGTATTAAACTTAAACTTATCACATGGGAGATTAGTATTTACAATAGAAAAATCAAATGTTTTAAAACTGTTGCAGTCGTTTAGTTAAGCTGAAGATAGATATTTTAATAAATCTTTAAGAGTTTTCGAGAATCTACATTGGATTCATACCACTTGTTGAGTATACTTTATCACTATATTTCTTTAGGCCATCTTTGGCTTCAATAAGTTATGAATCTAGGAGCTTAGACAAGAGAAGACAATACTGATTTGTGATTGCTAAATGCATCCTCCCATGGTATGGTGAAGAGTTTGTATGTGGGGCTACCAAATAATTGTCAATGCCCATCTCCTTTATTATGCTCAAAATGTAGTGCCTTTTGCATATAAATGTGATGTTGTTTTGGATCTTGTCAGCTTGTAAAATAACATAATTGTCATGGAGAAATGACAATGTTTTTTCTACATCGGTATCCTCGAATATGCTATATGAATTTGGGCTCATAGTTGTCCTCAAACGTCTGATTCGAGCTTAATCTATGACTTTATGGACCTGATCCAAAAGAACAGTGTTTCAACCTGTCATTTCCCTCTCTTAGCCCATTGTTTGACATATTATTCAACTGCGTCCATCAATATTTTTAAGTTGTGTTTCCAATTGATGGGTTGGGGTTCACGATATTTGGGGCTTTTTGTGAAGAGATCACATCGTTAACAATGTTGAGGTCCCAAGTTATAATGTGACCAGCAGAAGCGTACATATATGGACGAGAGAGACAAGAGCAATAAGGTGGTTTTGATTTGAAGTCCTCAATTTTTTAACAACCCGCAATACTCGTTTGTAATTGAAGATGTTAATTGCAATTGGTATTGTATATGAAATGATAAGAATGGATGTATCATTGCTAGACATCTAACAATGAATTCCGCTCAAACCGGATGCCAAGGGCCATCTTGAATTTACTGTAAGGTATAAGCAGAGCTCACTGTTGAAGGAATCATGGTGAACTCAAGATGAAGAACAACAATAAAAGCGTTGTTCCCTTGCTTGTTTTTACCATGTATTTGTAGAGACTTTGTCTATATGCATTTACTCAATATTCCTTCATTGATTATGTATAAGATATTAGTGGAACTGTTTGGTGTTTAAAGTATTGGGATATCTAAGTGGTAACATGTTATTTATTGAGAATATTGACAAGTTTTATGGCATCCAAATCTTTGCTTGTAAATTTGAGTTTACAGAATGAACGACGTTCTTGTTCATTAGCAGCGTTCATTCTTGTTCATTAGCAGATGTGCTAATAGGTTTAAATAATCTGTAATGAGCAATATCTAAAAAAATTGCAGCTATTTTTTAATCATGTGACGATGGATCTGCCGCGGAAGAATCTAAACAGATTTTATAAAATGAGTGTAATTTTGAATGGGTAAAGGGTATAGCTTTTAACGTATTCTGTGAATACCTAGACGGACCTTCATATATGGTAGGAGACCAGTAATTAATGTATCGTGCAGATTTTGGGCAGCGTAATGTTGATGCCTATGACTGCGTTGACAGCGTTGGCTTTCACTCAAGATATTTATAGTTTTCATAACGAGAAAGAATTGTATATCGATGGATATCAACTAGAGTTATGTAATTTCAAAATATAATATATTTGAAATTACATAACGAGAGTTGATATCCAGCGATATACAATTTTTTCGAGTTGTTTAAACTATTTCTCTTATGATTTTCATAATATTCAGTGCCGAACTGCTGTTTTTGTTTCGAACAAAAACACCGTTGCTAGGTAACGTTAATCACGACCAACGAGATTTCACAGTGGTCCAATAAAAACGTCGAAAAAATAATAGCACATCACGCGTGATGTGTTATTACTTGACGCTCGACCAATGAAATTCCTGTAAAAGCGATTCAACAAGTTCATATCTAACTCCAGCTTCAAAGTCTCGTTATGTTCCACAAATAACTATTCGTGCAAGGAATAGATAATAAGCGTGCATCATAAGAGAATAAGCACATATTTGACAGAGCTACACCCCGGACATAACAAATTTCCGATACTTTTTTTATATTTTCATTGCAACCATAGGGTATTGTGGTTCAAAACTAGTATTTTTCTCGTTCTAAACGATATGGTGTACTTAAAAATGGATTGTTTGTGTGGTGATATATTTTTCCAAAGGATTTTTCTTGGACAGGAGATAAGGTTACACTACCTCCATCGTCGTTTTGTTGTCCTCAGCTATATTTGATATTAGTAATTACTAGGATTTCGATTGGTTTTATGCATTTTAAACATTTTTGAAATTATGGATTTCCTACTTTGGGTTCTACTGCTGCTGATGAGAAATTAATTTCCGAAATGGCCATACAGCTCAGCAAAATTATTGAAGTTGGAGTAAACATATGTGTTGTGGTCTCTTGTTCATTTACTCTATATCCTCTCGTAAAATACATATGGATATATTTATTTTTCAGCATTTACTTTTTCGAGGAATGAAAAATTGAAATGTCTTGCATAACACAAAAAACCGTTATCAAACATCAAAGTTGTTTTCATTTATAAATAATTTGTACATTAAATTTGATGTTATTTTTCATTAATTTTATTTCATATAAATTACAACGAAGGCGTTGAAAATTTACATCAAATATTTATTGCGTGTCTAACTTACCGGTTACATTTCGCAAAACAGAATCGTATAACACAACCGATATTTATCCATTCTATATAAGCAAATTGACGTCGACGGATTCTAAAACAGCAATAAATGGATGGATACAAAAAGACGGTATTCAAGAAATGGAAGTGCAACAATACAAGACAAAAATGACACACCATCTGTCCGCTTACTGAAAACATCAAAGCGCTATACGAAAATTATAGATAATGCCTTTACTTACCGATTTGGTATTTAGTAAATGGTTGAATGTAGATAAGTTATCGATTTAGTTCGAATTAGTTTCCGGTCAGAATTTGTTACTGCACTTTTTTTTTTCTTTGCATTGCCAAAAGATATTGATTCTATTTTTGGTATAGTTATGAGTTATAGAAATTTAAATATGGTTATACCGAAGTTTTTTACACCTGCCATTTCGACAGCTAAATTATATTCAGTATACATGTATATCAAATCATTTCAGTTATAGAAGACCATAAACTGATATATGTGTAAAAGCTTTTACAAAAGAAATAGAATAAGAATGAAAAACCAAATATCAGATAAAGAAAGGACAGAGCTATGCACGAGGGAGACATTCCTTAGCTTTAAACTGACATTATTTGATTTCCTATTTGATAATTGTGTTTATCACATTAAGATAAACAGCTTTAATAAACGTGAAAGAATAATTTTTGTTGCTTTTGAAAATGATTTTAGAATTTCCCGAGATTTGGTTTTCCGTATGTCATTTTACATTTACTCTCACCAAAATCACATGTTTTGCTAGTAAGCGAGCACACACGACATTTTTCTTCAAACATCCTTGGATTTTACAAAATGAAACCACCACAACGACGCAGAAAGCATATCAAGAGAAGTTCAGATGACCAGGTAGCAAGAAAACGTCAGAAAACAGTAGGCGAACAGCCGATGCGGGTCGAACCAAACAGAACACGATCAATCCAGCCTCTGAATGCAGATAGGATGCCTAGTACACAAACGGGTGGAAATTTACCACAGAATGCCCAATCCAGTGATCATCAAGGGCAAATTGATCCAATCAGACATGATCAAGCAGAAATTATTTATCAGCGCCCAAACAATCAACCTGCAGCAGCTGCTGGTAGCAGTCAACAAAATAGCCAGCAAGTGGGGCCGTTGCCCCCAAGTCCAAATTTAGGCATTCCACACGCAGCGTTTCAGGAAGTTGTGTCCAACAGCAGATCAACAGCCTGCAGAGATTCCAGACCACCTGTGGAAACTTTGGACACCGAAATAAGTCTACTTTTACAATCATCGTTGGCTGCTAATACCTGGAAAACATACAATTCAGCACTAGAGTCTTTTAAAAAGTTCAGAATTTTATACAACCTGCCTGATCAATGGCCTGTAGCCCTTCATGACATTATCAAATATATAGCATACCTTTTCTATACTAAGATTTCGACCTCTACCGTTGCAACGTATATTTCCGGGTTAAGTCACATACATAAGCTATACAACTTCGAGGATAATACTAAATCGTTTTTCGTATTAAAACTTTTAGAAGGATTTAAAAGAAAAAATCCAAGAAAACCAGATTTGAGACTGCCAATATCTTTCAATACTTTATTAAAAATTGTTGAATCGTTACCTCATATTTGCCAATCAAATTACGAAGCTAAATTGTTTGCCTCTGCTTTTAGTTTGGCCTTTTTTGGTTTACTAAAACTAAATTTAATCCAGGAGCTCATGTAATCGGTTGTCATGACATTTCCCTGCACAATAACGCGGGTGTAGAAGAAATACACTTAAAAATCCGTAGTTCTAAAACTGATCAAACCTCCGAATCTACAACACTTATTCTTAGTCAGCAGTCTAATCCTTCAATTTGTCCAGTCAGACTTATGAAAATATATCTCGACTTAAGGGGAAAAATAGCCGGTTCACAGTTATATGTACATTTTGATGGATCGCTACTCACACGTTATCAATTTAGTTCTGTATTGCATAAATGTTTGTCGTTTTGTGAAGTACCGGATCACTTCAAACCACATTCTTTTAGAATAGGGGATGCTACTGAAGCTAAGCGTCTAGGTGTAACAGACGACACTATTAAGCAATGGGGGCGTTGGAGTTCCAACGCGTATTTGAAATATATTAGATTAAATTTTTAAACTATGTCAATATGATTATTTTCTTACACAGGTCGACGTTCTATTTGGTTTATTTGATCATCAATTGTATACTGGGCCAACAAAAATGCTAGCGGAAGACCTGGGGGTTTAAATCTTAACCTCCAACACATTGGTGGGTTCATTTCCTGGTTTGGGAAAAGAGGTATGAAATGGGGTGAATTCAGGTCAACGTTTGATCGGTTACTAGCTAGTCGACCTCCTCCGGACTTCTTGCTTATTCAGTTGGGGTCTAATGATCTTGGAACGGAAACCAGTGTAAATTTAATTCATAATATTGAGATTGATTTATTGCGCCTTCACATGTTATTTCCGCAAACCAAGATTATTTGGAGTGAAATTTTAAAACGTAGATATTGGCATACTGCTATCTCTGGCAAAGCAGTTGAAAAATCAAGAAAACGAGTCAACTTGGCGGTTAGAAATATAATTGTTAGCATACAAGGTTTTGCTATAAGGCACCAAAATACTGACTCAAAAGAAATTAGTTTATATAGATATGACGGAACTCATTTGTCAGATGACAGTTTGCGCATTTATCTCAATACAATCCAAGGCGCTTTAGAAAGTTTTCTGAAAACAGCAGGTCCGCATGTGTTTCCAACAATAATTGTTTAAAGTCCGGAGGATTGCGTTGTTAGGGTTTCTCTGGCGCTGAGTGTGTATAGACACACTCATATGGCGGGATCTGGCAAGAAGACAATGGGTCATGATCTCCTTATTGTACGTTCGCTCATATTTTGGTAAATTATCTTGCGATACCGCAAGGCATTAGGTTTTGGTTATCTCTCGTTTTTACCGGAGAGGCCGGTTCTTTAACTGGTACCAGTTTAGAACTTGGTTTCGACTCCTTTGCAAAATCCAGAGGGTCATGTTTTAATGTGGGCTTGCGTATCGGTGGTCGTGACCTTTATCTCTCTATTGGGGTACATAGGAGATTTTTGCTTTCATTGTTACCAATGAAGCGCAAGTTTGCCAGGACATTGTTCAAGCTTTCGGTGACTTGTTTCTTCTTGCCAGGTCCTCCCGTCGAAATTTAACTGTGGCCGTAATCATTCCAATCAAGTATTTGTTACGTTTTCTATTAAATCAATGAATCTTTTATTAAATGTTTTCTCTTGCTGAGCTTTATTTAATAATGGCGAGTTACAGATCATGTTTGATTTCGTTTGAATCACATGTATCACGCACTCCTGGCGTATCAATTGATGTTTGGTCGTCTTTTGCATAAAATCGCTTTAAATGTTGATCGGATTCTCACTTACTTTCAAAGCAAGATTTGTCTAATACGAAAACATCAATAAATTATGTGTAATTAACATGTAGTGGAAAAAAAATATTGTCCGTACCGTTAGATATAAGCTTAAGTCAAATAATCTGACAGAAAACTGAAGCGTATTTCAAAATATATTATTATATGCCAATTCATTTGTTACCTAGACCCAAAACAGAAGGGATTCTAAAACACCCATTTAATTCTGATAATATTTTTTCGTACTCCAAAAACATAACAATTACGCAATTCGGTTTTCTACAATAAAAGTGTTGTTCAGTTGCTCAGTTTTACCATGTATTTGTAGAGACTTCGTCTCATTTCCATTTATAGAGTCTATTTAAACACCAAATTATGCAACTTCACTGAATCTATGCAAGTGGATATATAATAGTATAAGCAAAACAGCGAAGATATTTGAGGAGTTTTAACACGGGTGTTAACTAAAATCGTTCAAAAATGTATGTGCTGTATAAGAATTTTAAATGTTATATGTATATACTTTTAAAAGTTATAATACGTTTCAGAATTACAGGAACGCATGTTTCTTTTTTTTAAATATTTTTCGAAATCAAACGATACTCATAATACTTAATCTTGCTTCGATGTTAAGAAATAAGTTTATTATATAGATAGCGGTGATTTATTGAGTTTTCTCATTTGAATAAATGTCATATTGTCACCGGTGAAAATAAAGGATTTCTAGTCACTGGATGGCGTCTTAATGAAGCGACGTCAATTTCGTGGTCAAGTACTGTAAACAACTGGCGTATTGAAATGAAAAAAAATAATCCACATCTAAAATCTCGGTTTTTGAGTAAAAAATCTATATATTCAAAAGCACAACTAATCGACCATCATGAATATCAATAAAAATGTCATTCTTGTCGATCAACGCAGTGGAAGCGCGAAAAAAAATATTTATTTTTTGCGCGTGTATCAACAAAATATTTTTTTTCAAAATTAACATTATTTTTTGGGACAGAAAGCCTCTATCAGAATTTTTTTTTTCACATAAAATCAGATCCAAAATATTTTTTTAGAAAAAACCATAACCCCCCCCCCTTTTCAAGTTAAATGGTCGGTCCCTTAGTAAAACTATAATTAAACGATTGTTGCCAACACAAGATTTTGATTGTTGCTTAATTACGGCACAGTTTGGTGGAAATACGGACTAACCTTTAGGTTTTATTTGAATAGTTCAATTTTGTACCTTATAGATGTATTGCCATTCCTCATTTTGTGTCAACATATTACTTTTCTTTAATTCTAATAATGTCATTTTAACTGAGAATATCGCTTATTTCATTACAATAGATCCTTTGATTAAAAAAACTTCAAGGAAACATTATGAATTAGTAATGAACATTTACTTATAATTGTAAAACGCTTTTAAATGCCTTATTTGAAAATTAAATTTTAGAAAAAATGAACTTATATTCGCGTTGAATTTTTACTAGTACATGGTGTTATTCAGTAGTCTGATGGAAAATGTGTAGAAACCAGAGGCCCTAATGCACAGAGGTTGGCACATTAATGTGGCATTAAGCGTAATAGAGATAAAAGAAGGTGACCTCCAAAAACCAGCTGGTAGAATCTTTGTTAAGAGTGAGTCATTAAATACACTCCAGGACCAAAACCTTGCTCAAACAACCAAGCTGAATCAGTCGAACCGTCACAGCTGCCAATAGCCAGTCCGAAAACCGATAACTTCCAATATAGCAAATTCAGAAAATTTTGTTACAACCTGAGGATTATCTATCCCTGCATAGCTCTGTCCAAAGCTGATTTTTTTATCTGCACTGAAGAGACATAAGTTGTCGTAAAGCGCATATGTAGAAACTAAATTCACGAACTTAGGTATTTTGTTATTTATATGCTGAAAATCAATGACAAGATTCAACCCGAAAGAACATAAAACTTTCTTTGACTATGATATTACAAGTGTCTAAAACCAACCGAAAAACAACATTTCTGGTCTAAACTTTAAAAGATACCATAGCCAAGAGCTCAAAAGGAGAAAACTGAAGCTTTCAAAACTATGCTGATATCAAAATCTGAAACAAAATGTTTTTTCCTAGTTTTGAAATAAGTAAAGATAGCACTAATTGTTAATAAAGCTCTGGAGACAATAATTTTCCTAGAAAAAGCTGACCGATTCCATCAAATTGTGACGGATGACGGGTTATTATATACACAGAAATTTTTCAAACATCTAACTGGTACTGTTTCAGGGGTAGAGAAGTAAAATGTACCATGGATTTTAATTGGTTTGTCTAAGGGTAAGAATATGACATTAGCCAATCAGATTCCAATCAGTCACCAACCAGATCTTTCAAAATCAGATTTTCAGCTGGCTGTGTGACGGGTGCCATGCGTCGAGCAAATCATGCTTAGCCTTCCTGAGCACCTAATGATAACTTTTAGGGGTTCACACTACTAGTGCTTTAGTTTGTGTTTTTGTTGATTTGTTGTTCTTTGTCATGCTGTTTCATTTCGTATTGGATATGAATTGCCGTAATTTTTTATTCTAGATTTTTGAATCCCCCTTTCCTCATTTTTGCTTTGGTATTCTATTCATTTGTATTGGAAAGGATTAAAACCCCTTTCTCAAAGAGAGAAACGGTTATCTGATTGTTGAAGTTTGACAGAGACAGGATTGATTTGTTCTTACTGACACCAAGAACAGTAAATAACCACTGTGTCATAGCTAGGCCTATGAAGAACTTCTAACTGATCTTGCATTGCGGTTGGTTACTTTTAAAGAAAACCCTTTGTTCTGGGGGAATTATTTTTTTTTACAAAAACCAATAGTTAAGATGAATTTGGACGAGAACCTGGTGTAGCTTTTTTCTTTTCAATTGTAACAGTAGATCTTTCTTTAATGGAAATTGTTTAGGATTTCAACATGTTAGCACTAGAAGCTCCAGCTCCATAAACAAAGACCATTCTTGCTATGGTGGAGCAATAAGAATGGTATTGCACCCATCGCTGCACATTTGTGGTGGGAAAATGAAGCTAAACTGTCCTTCACAATGAGAGCACTGTTGTGAACCCGATCCGTGCAGAATTCTAGTTCACCGGTGTAGCGGAGCCAAGATGGAGGACAAAGTCATTTGTAACGGGTAGGGTAATTTATTTTTACCTCGTAAACAAAAACGGTTAACTGAATTTCCTATCTGTTTGTTAATACTTACAGATATATCATCAAAGTTGATAATTGTTTTACTTTTGTGTCCATCAGATATCATTTACATTGAAGAAAACCTGTCAGAAAGAGGCCTTGCATTCCAACACGTATTTGAAGCGTAAGATCGACTTTATTTTCCACATATTTCTTCACTGAAAATTTTGTCGGGGATAATTGTACGAATGTATGATAATTTGGTATTGGTATTTAAATGGAAACACCAAAAACATGGTCCAGAATAACCATTTTGATGAGTTTCGAGGGACCTTGTTTTTGTTTGTATTCACGGTGTAGACTTGCGATAATTGATCAGTTTTTACCAGAAAAGTTAACTGTGTAGATCAAATATCGCTATTGATTGAACAAATTCTGGAAACGGTTTAGATTATAAACAGGAAAATTCAAAATTCTCAGAAATTGGTATTTCAACCATGGTAGTACATATTTACACTGAATTCCAGATGGTCTCATCAAAATGCGGAGACATCAAAAAGGTATCTTCAACTTTAGAGCACGTGTTACGAGATGTTCACAAAAAAAAAACAAGGATAAAATTGAGGTTTTGGGACTTTTCTATTTCGTAAAGAGGCATTAAACGACACATCAACCCAAAATTAGAAAAAAAAATAGCTTAAAAGTAGTAAAAATGAACGATCAAGTATCATTCCTTTTGATTAAAAGAAAAAACAAGCTTAGCTACGACTTATAAAAATAATTTAGATATACAAATAAATAAATACCGAAGTTACAAATGATGTCCCGTCTATCCGATTTACGTTATGTTTCTCACGATAGTACTAAGTAGTGAATCTCTATTATATGAACCAAGCATATTTTTTTATTTAGAATAACGCCTTTTTACCCCTTACTTCTTGAAGCCCACTATTAAATCAGGCATTCCCTGATGTTCAACGGCCTTGCAGATAAAACGTTTATTGAATTATCAAAATCAATTTGCACGATAACACTTCTTGATGCACGTAATAAATTATAGTAACAAGGTATTGAATATTCCTCACAAAAATTAAACCAGATAACATCACCCTGACGTATACCCTTTTGCATTAAATTATTACGCTATTTAATTGACCTGACTGTTCATGTGTAAATTATATCGGGATTATTCGTTTTAAACGTACCTACAAGACGGAGAAAATTTAAGCCATATCAAACCTGTTCATTAAATGAGTAGCAAATTCTTACTTGTACAAAACCTACTTGACTTATACAATTCTTTTACCAGACATAAACTAAAATATTGTAGTCCTAATATTCATAAGTCTTTACGTAAAAAATTTCCAAACAATGTGTTGGACATTGGTCCAAATCGTCATTCCTTCGTTACATTTAGTCAAAATAATTTCTACTGTACAGAAACGTTTTTGAATTTTAGAATTGGAAAATTTGAACGTCACGACAAGGAATACGTGTGAGAGAGAATAATCATCTTTTTTAAGCCCTGATCCTCCTCATGACAAAAATTGTCAAATTTTATGGATGGTTCTGAACCTAAAATAGTACCTTTGGATGAACTATAAAACCGTTTACTTTCTGACATAATGCAATAATTTAGGTATGACTATTGTACTAGTTTGCGGATCAAGAGATGATGGTGTGGGTCGAAACCCCGTCCTTTATTCATGCAAGATTTAGGCAAAATTATGAAAATTGAACAATCCATCTTACACCCCCTTTTTTCTGGACTGGACAACGCCATTATGAGATTGTCATTCTTCTGAACGTTTTTTGATTGGTCAAAACGTAATTTACTAAAACGATGAGTTTGCAAAATGTCGTTTACGAGAATGGAAGTTGAATTTCTGAAATCGGTCCATTTTATTGGAAGGTACAAAAATACAAAAGTTGCATCATTAACAGTAATTTTTTTTTAAATTTGGGTCTGCCGTTGTATTGGTCATCAATTAAATCAAATAATTAATATTAAATAGTTATCACGTAGAAGATAGGTGATGAAAAGTTACCCTTTCATGTAGGGCAAAAAATGTATAGAAATAACACGCAACAAAGAAAAATCAAATTTTCACGATTTAAAAAGACTTTAAAAAATCCAGAACCTCTTTTATTTCATTTTTTAGAAGTGCTTATAGTATGGCCAATATATCTACTGGTAAAACTGGTTTTGTTTTTATTTGTTTTTAAAGTACATTATTGAAAATGGCGTTCGTCAATGAGAATGTTACATTAATCAATTTATATGGTAGTAATGTTTAAACCTCGAGATATATCTATTATATCATCCTTTCAATAAAATGAATTACATGTAAATAGTGGTGTGCATATAGGAAATATGAATTTTTTTAGATAGGATACGTTCCGGGTGTATGGGAAATATTTTATTGATAAATATTTATTTTCATTCAGCCAGATTATTGTTAGAACTTAACCTTACTCTAAGTAATGACTAAGAGAAAAAAAAAATCAGATTTTTATGATTCAGAGAAAAAACGCTTCAAACTTTGTTAAAAATGCACAGAAACCGTTTACAAGGCATGAAAATCAAAATCAGCAAAGTGTATATGCTTTATACCATTTGAGCAATGAGTTTTTAAAGTTTTTGCAAGAGAACATTCATATTGACAGTTCTTGAGAGGTATAAGAATATGTTAGTCAGTTTGTTTCCTTATATGGGAATGGTATCCTGTAGTATCAAAGAAGAAGTGATGTATGAACCTTTTAGATAAAACCAACCAGTTCTGTTTTCTAGATATACGTAGGACCATGCAAATTACAAATTTTTACTATTATTGCCTTAACATTAATACCCTTTAACAGCAACACTTGACGAAATCCGCTTACATATCTTCACTATCTTACTAAAAACAGAAGCTCTCAACCAGCGACAGGTCTCGACATATGACAAAAGGTCCCAGCTAAATCAAGGTTGTGGACATTGATATGTTACGCGCTTGAATCGCTCCCATCTCGTCGCGGGCAATGCGTCTGTTAATAGCATCCTATTATCCTAATATGTTCTTTTTACGGAACCCTCTTTTTGATAAATGAAATGACTGAAATTTAACTAATATATACACGTAGTGCATTTTTTACAGTGCCCGGAAGAAAAGCTTAATTTCTCCGACACCTCTAGCTCTTTCGCAAAGAAGAAAGCAGGAATTTTCAGCATTTTTTATATTGGTAGGAATAACATTCTTAGATTTTTAACACATGTCTAAAAATATACGTGATGGTGAAAAAACTTCCCTTGCACTTGTTTGTAAACATTCCGTGACAGATGCTCTCAACCAAAAGTTGCAGATACCATTTTGCTGTCTCTACATTTTGTCGAGACCATCGGGGTTACAAGGCGTGAAAATATGCTAGATACCTTCGTTGAAAAACCAATTTCAGTGCATTTTATAATTTTACTGGTTTAATCTAAGCCGTTTATTGTTTTTAAGCTAAACCGTTTCCAGAATTTGTTCAATCAACAGCGATTTCTGATCTACACACTTAACTTTTCTGGTAAAAACTGATCAATTATCGCAAGTCTACACCGTGAATACAAACAAAAACAAGGCCCATCGAAACTCATCAAAATGATTATTCTGGACCATATTTTTGGTGTTTCAAAGGAAAGACCGATACCAAATTACCATATTTTCATACAATTGTCCGACAAAATTTTCAGTAAAGAAATATGTGGAAAATAAAGTCGATCTTACGCTTCAAATACGTGTTGGAATGTAAGGTCGTTTTCTGACAGGTTTTCTTCTAAGTAATTGATATATGGTGGACACAAGAGTAAAACAATTATCAACTTCGATGATATACTTGTAAGTATTAACAAACGGATAGGAAATTCAGTTAACCGTTTTTGTTTACGAGGTAAAAATAAATTACCCTACCCGTTACAAATGACTTTGTCCTCCATCTTGGTCCCGCTACACCGGTGAACTCGAATTCTGCACCGATCGGGTTCACAACAGTGGAGAGTGACAACGCATCTGCCGCCCATGCCTTCGGGTCTCGGATCGGAGAAACATAAATCTTTAGTTTGTAATTCAAACTCGTCATGAAGATGTCAATGAAGGGACATTACTTAATCAGTGTAAATGGCTGGATTTAATTTCTATACTGTGTTAACAGGGCAATCATCGGCTTCTATATTTTGGGACATGTCTCACTACCAATGTTACTTTGAGATTGTCCCACAGCAGCATATTTGGAAAAGGTACATATAATGCAGACGAAGGTAGCATTCTGAAAAATTAAGATAAGGCATAACAGTTAATTGCTAGGGCTATCAACAGAGTCCATCTCTGAATCGCTTTAAGAAAATAATGCAGGGCAAAATAAACGCATTCATTAATATGTTGATCCCACTGAGGAGAGTAGTTTTTTGAAAACCTGCGGCTTTTCCCCATATCAACTACTATCTACGGGACTAACGAAAATAAACAAACATGTAAGATGTTATTCACTACAGTTGAGACGGGTAAAACAGGCTAGATTCTTAGTTCACTCACATTTTTTACGTTGCTTGCGGTTTAAGCATCTCATAAGTAAAACAAAAATCTTATAGGTTTTACTCTTTTTCCAACGCTCAAGACTCTTGTTTAACCTGTTTGAGACACTGCTTATAAACTCTATCATTTTTATATAAGAAAGAAAAATAATAATCCAGTATTAAAAAATGTTTAGAGGAACACAGTTCTGTGATAGATATGAGTATTGTAACTTTTTACTAGATACTCCTATAGTGTCTCCACCAAATGGTCAACAACAAACAAAAACGGATTACAAATTTAGTATAAATGATAAGGCTTCGTTTTATGACTGGTACAATGGGTATTTTTTAATTAAGTTCAAAGTAGATAAACTAGCTGACGGAGCAGCACCGGACAACGACACAGTATCTGTTATTTCAGATGTAACAAATTTTCTTAGTCAAATGACAGTCCTCCAAAACGGAAAAACAGTTTACGACTGTAATAATTTATCTCTAGCAAATCACGTCAAATCATTGCTTACACTTTCAGATGGTTATGTTAACAGCTTAGGCAAAAACAGCTTTATTTACCCTGATAATATTCCAACCACTGCTGATAATACAGGATTTGCTGCAAGAACAACGTTAACTAATGCAAGGAAAGAAGTAACAGCAGAAATACCACTACATAGATTTTCTTTCTTCGCCTCGTTAGAACAAAATCTTTTACCCCCGGCACAGATGGGAATAACGGTAATAACAAACAACGATGATTATTTATTATACAAGGCTGATGGCGCTGATGACG
>MJUU01010111.1:0-16836 GCA_002080025.1 Modiolus philippinarum | reverse complement strand
TTTACTTGAACATATCTGTATGGTTATTGTTTTTTTTTTCTGTCATTTAATGTTTGTTTGTTTATCACGAACTATAAACAGTTTAAAGATAATAACAATTTGAATTTGATAAATATGCCCCTTTAGTTCTGGAGTGAGAAACAAACACTGTCACGGTAGTAGGATCTAAGGGAGTAATACATTCTGAGACCTGTACTGGATATATGTTGATGTTTTTGTTTGAAACGTAATATTTTTTCGTCTCAAATGCAACTTTTGTTTACTATTAATGTACACAATTTATATGAACAAGCCTTATATAAGACTCCAGAACCATATTGCCACCTGGAATGCCATCTGAATAACAAAATACCGAAGTTACTGTGAATTTATTTCCTGCATATGCACGTTCAGACAACTTATGTGTCTTCAGTGCAGATCAAACAAACACGTTGGGAAATACATAAAGCGAAATATGTATAAAACCTGAAAGAGAACAAAATACCAATAGGATCTAAATATTCAAATACTTTATTGTCATTAAACTCAAATAAGTTTGTGACAAAACTACAAAATAACTTCAACAATTGAAAAGCAAAAATCAGCCGAGGACAGAGCTTTTCTGAAGGGAGATACTCCTTAGTTTTGAACAAAATTTTCTTAAACTTAGATATTGCAAGTTTTCAAATGATTTTTTTAACGGTCTAAACGATTCTTACACCTCTCAGGAATTATGAGCACAAGTAGCGTTTTTTTAGCGACAAATAAAAATACCACAAACCAAAGCAAATTTTACACTTTCTCAGTTTTTGTGACTAAATTATCATTTTAGAAAACCAAAAATTGCAGTATGTAATTATATTTAAATTGGCTATTGTAGCCGTCACTTTGATTTATGACATTGATTTTTACAGTTTATCAACATAATGTGAAGCTTAATCTGACCGATTTTCTACCTATTGACATGGGGTTAAAGTTATCATTTTGTTAATCTGTGAAAATATCGCGAAAATAAATCGTCTTGAATATTTCTAATCCCTATACAAATACACCAGAAGAAATAAGACTCCGCGAAGTTGACAAAGACAGAAAAAACGCGAAATAAAGTAGCCGCGAAAATAAGTTGGTTTACAATATATACAATCTGTTGAAAAAATGTAAAATGTATAATATTTTGTAAACCTATGCCTGACCTATTGAGGAATATTTAAATGTCTTTTGTAAACATTTTAGGCAAAGACACCAACTTATTGATCAATTCTCTCAGCAATAGTGAAGGATGACAAACCACCTTTCTAAAAATTAATTGTAAGTCTTATTTAACAATTGAACATAATATAATAAAAGATAATAAAATAAAACAGCCCAATGAACTGATGAGTTAAATGAAATGAAAGCTGTCACTTCAATGCAAATATTTGCTGACCCGAAAGTCGATTTTATTTGGAAACTTGCAGAAATATTTAAATTATATCTGAGGAGTATCTCCCTCATGCAAAGCTCTGTCCTTAGCTGATTTTGGCTATCTATTTAGATCATATTGGTTATTTATTCTATTTCAGTTTTTTAACATCTTTGAGTTTATAGTCTTCCAAATGTTTAGATTTTATCTAAACTGAAGACACATATTAAGTTTTCCAAATGGCCATATGCAGAAATAAAATTTACAGAAAGTTCGGTATTTTGTTATTTGCATAGAGCTCTACAGAAAATATTGTTTTTTTTTTTTTCTACATTAACAGACACTTATTCTGGTCATTATAATTCCTCGTCGAACTATTTCAATCTATATGCGTTGAAAATGAAATGATACAGAGTAAATGTAAAGAAGGCACAGGTCACAGTTAATGGGAAAATAAAAACACTTTTGTTGCTGTTCGTCATCTTGATTATTTCATAAGGGCTTCAACAATATTCATAAGATAAGAGCCCATGTGTCATAAAAAATAATTATTTTGATGTAGAGTTCCTTGTTATTAAAGTGCACTCATTGCAGAATCAGAGCCACTTGCTTGTATGATCGGATGAATAATTTTATCAGTAATGACTCAAAATAAGACTGACTGGGTGTAATCGTGGCACATATCATGCTTACCCTTCCGAAACATCTGATGATATATTCATTTGTTGTTGTTCTTGTTGTTTTTATTTTGTTTTTATTTTTATTTATTTTTTTGTGTGTGGGATTCACACTGCAAGTGCTTTAATTTTGTGGCTTTCTTTTCGTTTGTTGCGTTTTAGTTATGTCTTGTCTTGTTGTCTTCATTTGTGGTACATTTGAAGTGTCGTGGTTTCGGGATTTAGATTATACGGTTTCGCTTCGGTATTCGTTTACCAATATATTATCAATATCATAATAATAATGTAATAATATTATAGCTAATCCGATAGTCAAGTCAAAGTCTTTTTTATCTTGTAATCTCAATAATTGTTGGTCAGTTTTCACGCTGTCAATTTTCTTCTTACGATATACAACCGTATAAGTGGTTATTTTCGCGGGACAAAATTTTCGCGACTTTTGTCAAAATTGTTTAACCTTATTTTCGCGAACCTAAATATACGCGATTTTAGATTGAACGAATCGTTTTATTCTCCTATATATTCATAACTAAACTATTAACTAATTTTCATTGGCAAAGACTGTCATGTGTGACTGTGAACAAAACATCGTGTCTCCTGCTGAACGTCAGGTTCAAATATGATATTCCCCTCATTCAAAATTCTCTAGATTTTAAAAGATATTAGTGAGAGAATTTAAGCAATAATGAAAAAGCACAACAGCTAGTGAGATGGACTATTTGACTATTTGACAATTAATAAGATCTCAAAAGTACAGTTGTTCTTTCAGTAATTCAGACGTATCAGTAATTTTCTAATGTCACATATCAGTTTTCTGTCCTGTCGTGGCACCCTGCTGGCTTCATTATCAGTTTGGGTTAACTCGTTCATTTGTGTTGTCATGATCATTTCATAAATCAATAAAACAAACTTATTTCAACAACGGCAATGCCTTTTCTAGATGTAGTTGAGTTTTTGAGACATCGTTATTACTAATCAGATTTTTAACATTATAATGCAACTTATAATTATGATAGCAATAATTGTTCTTCGAACAATTGACGTACTAGTTTAATAATTTATTGTTTTTGATAAATAGTATAAAAATCGTTTTGGTTTACTTACGAATGAACGGTTTAATGAAAACCAAAAATGAATATTTGATAAATTTAAAGAACTATCTAAATAGAGCATTCTATTCTTGGAATACATAGTTCATGGACAGATGCCCTGAGATGACGAGACTCATGGCAAGATATATATTTGTTATTTGTTAAATATCGTCCAATTCATGACTTAGCTCAATTTTCAATGTCATACTTTGAACAATACCGATCAGTTATCTAGAAGGTATCATATCGAAATAACAGTCCCTCGTGTTTATCAAATTGTTTTTCGTTCGTTTTTTTTTTTTTTTTTTTTTTTTGTTTAAATAATTTATATAGACATGATAAATTTGGTTTGGATATATTGAGCGGGAAATAATTTTTAAGATTTATTGTCAGCTTCGACTGATAAATATATTTTTTCAAAAACTTTGTCCTTTGTTTATACACGTTTCTTTATTTCTTATGCTGTTCTCGTCAAATTCAGGTCATAGGAGATCAAAATGTTAACCAACATGTGCATAAAGTGTTCTCGATACTTCATTGGTTAAAATTCAATGATGAAGTCAAATATATTTGCCGTTTTCCGATTTTACTATTGTGACGCCATGAAAATAGGAGACCATGCCTGATGACGTCACGCTCAAAGAATACATATATTTCAGATCGTCAGAAATGGAGATAATTTTTTGTCCAAAATCTCCTTGAAATAATAAGAAAAATAAAATCCACAAGCGAATATCGAGAGAAATGACATTTCTACACTCTTAATTGTTAAATTTTCAAATATTTTAAACGCTCGGCAAGTCTCGCGTTTAAAAAATTAAAAATTTTACTTTCTGTAGTGTAGAAATTTTTTTTTCACTCGACGCAGTAGTGGATTCTATATATAAATAATAAAAGGATATGGAGTAAATGCACATGAGACAAGGTCTCTCCAAATACATGGCAGAACCAATTAATGTAACAATGCTTTTATTGTTGTCAACACGAGGCCTTTAACAATGAGCTTTGCTCAAACCTCATAGAAAGGTCAAGACGACCCTTAGCACCGACTTGAGTGGAATTCATTTCTAGTTGTAGATCAATGCCACATCTATTTTTTATTTAGCCAATAGATGCGGGATTGACAACATTACAAATAATAAACTGACAAAACGTTCAGTGCCATCCGTTGTCCCACAAGAGCACTGGTGTCCGAAGCTAGTGAATGGAGAAACATGTGATTAAGTCTTTGGTGGATAGATACAACATATAAACAAACACACGGCGCTCTCGAAGTCGGTTGTAAGAGAACTTGGAGTTATAAAATAGTGAGATATCGGTACTATAAAAAGGTGGTAAAAATAATATTTGGAAGTTACAAAAAATAATAGAATGCCACTTTTAAAGTATGATATTAATATATCCACATGAGAAATTCTCTAAAGAATTAGAATACCATAACTGAAATATGTAGATTGAGAGCATACATCTATTGTACGGGGAATCTTTTTACGGACTCCATTCTACAGAAGATATATTTCATTTTCGCAAGTTACTAAATATGTAAACTAGTCAACAAAAGAAACGTTGCACAATTAATTTTGTAAATATTCTTATATTAAGCTATTCAAAGTTTCTTTTAGCGTATTCATGTATTCTACGACACAAAGCATTTGCTTTTTTTATTTTCAAAACGAAATAGATGCGATTGAAATGCGGAATGTTAATTTGTCGCCCGATAGGCGAGTTGGCCGGTAATTGAAGGGTGACTTAAATTGTTTGATGTCAATAATGGGAACACTGCATCAGGTTAACAATCATCTTGAAAAGTGGCAAATAATCTGTCCTTTCGATACCCCGCTTAATTCAAAATCAGTGTGAATAAATTAAGACTTTGTACGTTCAGAGCGTCGCATGTCAATTTTTGCCTTTACAGATTATGCTATGTGAAAAGAATAACAAACTCAGATTAATGAGACAAATGATTCTACTAAGGCAAACATTCCCTCCAAAATTATAAATGACGTAGCAAAACAATGCAAAAGATCCCGTGATACTTCGAAACGTCAAGAAAGCGAAAACGTGATTTACACTTACATGCCCGTGAATTGAATGCGAAAAATGGAGCCTGAGGAAAACTTGGTTGTCATGGCATTTTTAAAACAGTCTGTTTGAAAATGTGATAAATGGTAGATACCAGATGTGGACAAACTCACTATTTATGCCCGCCAACAGCGATTCCGGACAATGACCTTGAACTAGAACGAATATGGTTCAGGAATTGTAAGAACCATTTTTGGGCACAATGTATTTTCTTACCTACGAAAGAATACATTCTATATATAAGACTGAATACATTGACCCAGAAAATCTGCGTAGTTTTTTCTGTTGTTTTACTGAAACTTAATTTTGTTAGCGAATAGTTGAGACAGCTATGCAGAATAAACATACGAAGTGAATAAAAAGACAATATTCAATGTAACATTTTTTTCTATCACCACCTTAGTAATTATTATTAGAATTTGATAGCATTATTTGTTTATCATTTCAATACATGACTTCTGAGTCGTTTTCATACCGGAAAACATATAAGGGACCGACCATTTCACTTGAAAAGGGGGGGGGCTATGGTTTTTTTTCTAAAAAAATATTTTGGATCTGATTTTTAGTGAAAAAAATATTTTGGCTGCCAAAATGATGAAAAAAAAATTTCTGAAGGTGGGTTTCTGCCCAAAAAATAATGTTAATTTTGAAAAAAAAATATTTTGTTGATACACGTGTAAAAAATAAATAAATTTTTTCTGTCCAGAAAAAAAAAACATAACCCCCCCCCCCTTCAGGTTAAATGGTCGGTCCCTAATAATAGGTGCAACCTATGGAAGGGTGTCAAGAGGAAAGTTAAATTACGTAAGTTCAGTATGTACATGTCTTCGTATCCAAAAATGACCAATGGGATTACATGTACATCCTGAACTTATGTATTATATTTTTTTTCTTCTGTAGCATTCTTTGTTTATTAAGGAATTTTTGTACTACCATACTGAAAACTTACAACAACAATGACAACAATGAAACTTAATTCCGAAGTTAGCGTCAATATAGTTTTTGCAAATATCAATTTCGACAATGTATGCCTCTTCCGGAAAATCAAAACGTTTGGAAGACAAAAGAATGTATAAATCTTAAGTCTGTTTCACTTACGGAAATTTAATTCTGCTGACTTTAATATTGCATATTTCGGCACCTGATTTTGTATGGTTGTGTAAAAAATATTATACATTTCTGGAACCACTTTTAATTTGATGATTTCCAATTAATGTTGAAAGAAAAAAACACTTTTTAAAATGCTCCATGCCTTTAAATGGATGATATTTTCCGCGCATTATTATCGACTATCTAGATTAGATCATTCTGACATAAGTATAGGCAGGTATATCTGTACGTCAGCTCACTTTGGCTTTTACCATGTGCTTGGACCCCCTTTTGATTTAAGAAAAATATACCATAAACATGGATGTAGCATTGCTCCACATCTAGCAATGAATTCCGTTCAAACCAGTGCTAGGGGCCGTCTTGAACTTACTATGAGGTATGGGCAAAGTTCATTGTTGAGGGCCTCATGGTGACTTCAAGATGAAGAACAACAATAAAAGCGTTGTTCCTTTGCTTTTTACCATGCATTTGTAGAGACTTTGTCTCATGTGCATTTACTCCATATCTCTTCATTGCTTATACCAGTAAATGATATAATTCAACAAAATACTAAAACATTAAACATTTAATTGAAATATGCATGCATCAAACCAAAAGAAATATTTGAAATAAATTGTTAATGTACTGCTAATTTCTTTTCGGTGTCTACAAACAAAAAGTCCGTGGATGACAATTGTTAACCCTGAACGAGTACACCTTGCTATTATTAGGTAGGTCAGCTCGAGTCATCTAATTTATCAAGTTACTTGGTCGCCCTTAAAATAGAACAATCCAACACTTAGAAATTTTCACCTGTTTGAAAACAATTGTGAAAATGCACATGATTGCAGACTTTTGTGCATGTCATAAACGGCGAATTCAGCGTTTTTCAGTTATGTATGATCATTCTTGATATACATACCAGATATGATAAAGATTAGTGTAAAAATAAAGCAGAAATCGTGAGATTTCTATTATCTAAAGGAAGTGAAACCGATTTAAAAGCATAAAAGCTGACAAAGAAGCCAAAATCAGCGGTGGACAAAGCTTTAACGAGCGAGATACTGCATATTTTGAAACAATTACAATAAAAATATATTGCATGTTTTCAGTCAGAATCGGTATCTGTCCAGCAATGACAGCAAAGAAGTGGTAATTACTGGTTGTGAATAAACTTTGAGATTGAGCAAGTATCATGTTGAAAAATGTTCATTTCTCCTAAATTTTGTTCAAAGAATTTGTTGATTCTTTTATTTAGAAATCGTTTTTTAGATATTATTTTCCTTCAAAAATGAATATTCCCATATAAAACTGATAAGAGATACGAGTCTGAAATAAATATTGCGACGGTAATAAAATCAGTCACATAGTATATGATAGTATACATCCGATACCTCGATTATATCGGAATATTGAATTCGATAAATTTCCTGTGTAAGACAGTTTCCCAAAAACCTTGTTTTCGAATAAACAATTGAGATATGGCGTAAATGTACATGAGACAAACTCTCTACAAAAACATGTTAGAACCAAGCAAACGAACAACCCTTTTATTGTTTTTCGTCATATTTTATCTGCACTGAAGAGACATAAGTTGTCGAAATGCGCATATGCAGAAAGTAAATTCACAGTAACCTCGGTATTTAGTTATTTGTTACCACTGGGTCGATGCCACTGCTGGTGGTCTGTTAGTCCCCGAGGGTATTCACCAGCCCAGTAGTCAGTACTTCGGTGCTGACCCGAAAGCCGATTATTTTTGGAACCTTATAATATCTAAATTTTTGTAAATTATGTTGAAAACTAATGAGTATCTCCCTCATGCATAGCTCTGTCCTTAGCTAATTTTGGCTTTACATTTAGATCATATTTGGTTTTTTGTTCTCTATCAGTTTTTAAATATCTTTGAGTATATGGTCTTCCAAACATTTAGATTTTATCTGCACTGAAGAGACATAAGTTGTCGAAATGCGCATATCCAGAAAGTAAATTCACAGTAACCTCGGTATTTAGTTATTGAAGTCACCATAAGGCCTTCAACAATGAGTTTTGTTCATACCTCATAGTAAATTCAAGACGGCCCCTTCCACCGGTTTGAGCGGAATTTTTCGCAAAATGTCAAACAACGAAGGCTTTTTACACGACAACTGTGGTGATCTCAACGTTAAAAGTCAATTTTGATATTCATATGTGACCCTGAACTCTGTGACATTATAATCCAGTTACAGTTTCAAATATGTCAAGGACTACAATTGAGACATGAGAGTCTCTGATTACTTTATAAAGTGTTTTTGCCAATGTAAGGTTTTGGAAGACTGGTTTTTGACAAATAACCTTTGAACCGGGAGGATATCCCAGTGTTTTGATTTGGTCTGCGCTGTAGAAACTAAATTTACTGTAGATTGGATATGTAGTAGGTAAAAAATTAATTCTAGTAATCAGTAACACAAAACTTCCAATACGTCGTTTTCGAGATCCTTTCATTCCCGGAATGGCGTAACATCTTTTATGCCGTTCAAAGCGTTTTCAGGTTCACACACATTTCCGGTTTAATTAATGCAAACGTCAAGGCGTCTCAGAAAGGCTATCTAGGGTAAGACTGGGTATATTCGGACACTTTTGATTTTGTCGCCGGGAAACCCTTTTCATAGTCACGTGTTATGAAGCAATATAGTCTTTGCTAATGTTTACTGGAAGTAGACGTTATTCCAAGCCTAAATATAGAAGATTTTTCATTGGTGCTAAAACTTTCGTGCTCTACGCGGCTGCCAAAGACGGTAGACACAATCGGGGCATATTCGGACAGACTTGGGTAAATTCGGACATGGCAAAGGGTAGGTTCGGACGGACACTGAAATTTGAAAGGGTACATTCGGACAGGTGATTGCATAAGTGATACCTTATTTTTGCAATGCATACGATGAAAAATCAGACAAACTGACGTCAATTTAGCAATGAATTCCGCTCAAACCGGTGCTAGAGGCTGTCTTGAACTTACTATGAGATATGAGCTGAGCTCATTGTTGAAGGCCTCATGGTGACTTCAAGGTGAAGAACAACAATAAGAGCGTTGTTCCTTTTCTTGTTTTACCATGTATTTGTAGAGACTTTGTCTCATGTTAATACTCCATATCCCTTCATTGCATCTTTTGAATTTTATTCACGATTTCGCCACTATTGGTGGACAAGAGGTCCCCGAAGGTATTCACAAGCTCAATAATTCCAATTGGTTTTGTAACGTCCACTTTCATTGATCAACATCAATAAAAACAAAGAAGTTATTTCTTGATAAACGCGGCTTCTTGTCGATTACTACGCTCCGAGATAAAAACAAAAGGTGCAGTAAATGATGACGTCAAATTCAGACACAACTTTGTTTTAAGTGCAGGGAATTGGAATTATAAGAAATAAAAGTAATTTTGGAGGAGTTTATGGATGTGTAAACGCGGCCTTTCACTCACAAACTTTACATAAAGTCCTTCGGAATTCATTTAGTTTGTGAGCGAGTCGGCCGCGTGTACACAGCGATAAACTCCTCCAAAATGACTTTTTTTCCTATAATAATCAGACGTGTCTGACATGAAAATGTTACCTTGCGTGTTATAGAAATTTACTCTTATCAAAATTCTAACCACTCAAAAATACTGGGGCTTCATTCCGTGTATTGCACTCGTTAGATGTTCTTGATGCTGGATTTGGCTTCCTATTTCGATATTTTTGAAAATAAGAACTTCTTTTTGACTACTTTAGATTATGGCGTTTCATATTGATTTTAATGCTGCTGATGAGAGGTTACTCCTTGAAACACGTGTACAGCATAACGAAATTTACCATTTTTATGCAACTTCGGTATTTTTTGAATTTTCAATTTGTCCCTCCTATTTTCTATATCAGGCACATATTAAATAATGAACACATTCAACAATCTGCAATTCATCTCCAGTAAATAAAATATATTTTTTTATTCTCAAAATTCAGTTAAATCATTAGCGGTAAAAGACCGATAATGCAACGGACAGTAAGAGATAAGCAAATGAGTCATGTTTTTGCTAATTTACATAACCGGTTTTGACTAAATACCCTGGTTTGTCAGTCACTAACAGTGTGAAAGATGTCATAAATTGAGCATGACATACTTACCTTTCTTGAGAAACCGATGTCACAGTCCTCGGTTTTTATGGGGTGTGGATGTCTGGTGTCTTTGTTTCTTTTCTGTTTTTCTCGTTTTCAATAAACCCAACAGTTCTCGCCACAATATAGCTGAAATATTGCTGAAGTTGGCGTAAAACATCAATCAATCAATCAATCAATCAATGTTTTTCTCGTTTCTGACAGGTCTATGGACTTTAATTGTTTGCAATTACTTTGGTCTTCCGTAACTGATTTTTTTTTCTTTATTTTGTTTTGTTTTGTGTTTGTTTTTGTTTTTGTTTTTTTCTCGTAATTTTTTTTTGTGGACCGGCTGATTTTTATTTTAATGATGATGGTTTCTCAGTGCCGCAATATGAATTGCTGATAACAGAAGAAAATTTGTCCTACATAAAACTACAAAAACAATCAGTTTTACTGGCAGCTAGTCAAATAATTATATTTTTGATCTCTGGACTATTAGTCTTATGGTCCAATACATTCATAACAACAGCGGACAAAAACAAATTAGCCCAATCTTCTTTCTGATATCCTTAGGTTTGTTAAAAAAATGTCATACTATTGAGAATACTACGATGCACGATTTGTTGTTTATTTTCACATGTCATGCCTTAGATTTTCTTTTTCTAACCGTGGCAGAACTGAGGAAAACACATTGTCAATATATACTTTAAAAGAAAGCGGTGTACACGTGAATGGATTATGATTGCAAAGAGGAAGCAAGAGGGATTTCATCAAAAGGATAACTCTCAACGTGTCTGATGTATGTTTTCTTTATGTCTGTTTTTAATCATTGAAAATTGCTACATGTTCAGTTGAAATATCTATTTTCATACCCTTATGGGCTCATAATTCGAAAAATAAATATTCTTATTCCGATTGTTATAACAAAACAATTGAAAGAAAAGGTATTACCCCCATTGCAGGTCAAACTAAATCATTGTATTGATCATTGGGAATTTAAATTAACAAAATCGAAGTGGTCGAATGTACCCTTGTATAAAAGGTACATTCGGACACGATGAAATGCATTTTGTCTCATAAATTATGTATTCCATGGTTTTAAAAAGATTTGTTTATCTAAAATTTGAATATTAAACAATTTAAAATTACACATTTTAGATTTATACTACTCCGTTCTTCTTTATTTATAGCAAATAAGCTTCAACAAGATATTGAAGTTTTTGTAAACAAAGTTTTTGAAAAATGGCGCCTTGTCACATGATTTTACGCTGCAGCCATTTTGACCAATAGTATTATCTGTACCAGTACATAAACTTTCTGTGACATTTGGATGAAGGAAAAAGACGTCCGATTAGCTGTTAGAAAAGATTAAGCTTGTTTTGATTGGACAAATTATAATTTTTAATTACTTCAGTAAACAAAGTGTCCGAATATACCCAAGCGTCCGAATACACCCGGTCTTACCCTAGTTTGTAGATGCGCAATATTAAATTTTCAGATTTAAAAAAATCTTTTTATTTGTACAAACAAGAGGCCCCAAGATGTTGGTTTTGACACATGTGGCATGTGACGCAAATTCCTCCTGCATTGTTAATCTTGCTTCTAGAATTAAGTTGCTTAGTAATACGGTGTTTATCTTTGGTATGTGACTTTCTTGTGATGAGAGCTTTCTGATGTTACCATCTTTGTAGACATTTTGACCTTGACCTTGCCCTGAGGGCACTTTTTGAAAACTTTTACGTTGCTTCTAAAAGTAATTCTTTTAGTGGAAGGGAGTTCCTAATTGGCATGTGACTTCCTTGTATCACTTTTAAGAATTATCAAAATATCACTATTATGAAAATGTATAACTTTCAAATTTATTGTGCATTGAGGCCGCTCTAATCCCCGGCGAGCTATGTTGTTTTCTGTCAACTTTTGTAGTAAATGATAAATCATTTATGTAATATATTTAAGCTGATTATGATAAGGCAAGGCTTAAACTTAAAGAAGCAGAATCAAACACGGATCTACAGACAGATCAGGAAAACCATGACCAGTCACCAAAATCATCAAAAAGAAATAGGAGGTATTGTTATCATTGTTTTCATTTAAAGGTACATATTTTACCAAGTTCAAGTGTGTAGTTAGTTGCAACAGAGTTATATACACACTTGTGAGCGTGTCAGTGCGTCTCTGATTTCTTGGGCGCCGTTTTGCAATGGGACTGTTGCACTGTCTCTATTATGTTATTGTATCTGCCACTACTAGCTTCAAATAAAAATAAAGCTATTTTCTACGTTGCATACTGTTAACATGTAATCTGGACACAACATCCATACTGATGTTCTTTTGATGCACAAACAAAATAGGTGTGAAAAACAAGATGAAAAAAAAAGAAAATGAAGATTTAAAGAATATATATTTCACCAAGAATATCATCAAATCATTTGAAGATACATTTTAATAACAAAAATCTTTCAATAAAAACCCGTATAAATGTACCTGTGTATTGAAAGGTGTTGACGGTAGTGCATGTTTTGAAACTGCATGGGATAAGGTAACCCCCTCGGGTAATTTGCAATCATGTAACCTGTTTGACACCTCAAATCTTAATTAGATCACAATCAGAAAAAGTACTGTTTTTTCACGAAATACACAAGGAATTATGGCGTTGGTGATCCACTTTGGCCACATACTGTATCAAATGTGCAATTTAAAAGTCATCATGCGAAGATATACGAAAACAACTTAATATAGTTAATCTTTCCGATACAAGAAAACGTTGAAGATAAATTTATAAAAAGTCTTTAATACTGAGGAAAGTGGACTCTGTAGCTGCATGATTCTTGATTTTATTTATTATTTTTGAAATGTCTTGTCTATTTTGTATTGTAATTATGTACTGAAATCAACTCCAAAGGGAGTATAATTGCGTTTTCAATAAACAAAGGATAACGATGTAACTCACTTAACACTCAAATATTTGTACACAATTTTGAAACATCTAAAATGTATTTACTCAATTTTATGGGAATTGGCTGATGTGTGCAACTGCTTCATTTCTTTATTAACATTTTTTTTTGGAAAGATCAAACCCAAAATATCAGGATTCGGATGAAAGTGAAAGTGAAAATAATTCATCTCCAGATGTAACACCTGCTAAAAGACCGAGAGGAGAGTCGTCCAGAGGACTTAGTCTACCACCACCACCGTCCCTAGACAGTGAGGATGATTTTCAAGGGGGGCCTTCTACATCAACAATGACAAAGGATTTGGTGGCAAGGGCAACACCACAGCAGAGTAATATAACTTTAACAGGTTAGTCCTATATGTCCTCATAATTTAAAAAAAGAGGTGCATGAAACCACGTGTCTCGACTCAGGCGAATGTTTATTAATATCGCAAAGAGGAGACAAGTCATGGAAAACTACTGAGCCAAAATACTGGTGAAATGCGCTAAAAATTCTTCTTTTTTTTTGAAAACAATTTGTTTTAAAAGGTCTGAACATTGTTTCCATGCAAAGTTGGTTTAGATTGAACACAATTTGAAAGTTTTTTATGTATAGTTTTATATAAACCTTAACATTTATGTTAAATAAACGTCATCAGACAGACGGACAGACGGAATCCATGGTCTCTTGAAAATTCAGTATTATAAAAATAGTAATTAGGAGGACGATATAGTAGTTTTATCCTTCATAAACATTGTCAGCATAGACTTCGCTCCGTTTGAAAACGTTCTTCTCAGGGTAAGGATCCAAGCGCTCCAATCATCCTCTCTGTCAAATATTATTTATGTATACATGTATTGGGACCAACCATAAATACAATTCCATAATTAAAGCAGTTTATGACATTTCATCTTTAGAAATGGAATTTTGTTCTTTCAGATTTCCAAATTAAAGTACTAAGAGGCATAGAGACAATAAAAACTCAGCTAGCCCAAAACAAACAACAATTAGATGTCCTTACCAAGAAAGTTGGGGGATGTCAGTCTGACGCTGATATTAATGAGGAAGAGCTACCAGAGCTACCAATCAGTGATATGAGTAGAGGAGAGCCTCCGGAATGACTCGATGAAGAATCAGCTGGTAAGTAGGTTGAACAAATACAAGTGTTTTAGTTCTTATATGTCGCGTATAGAAAAGTGATTGAGAACCGAAACGTCAGTTTTTAAAACTAACAATCTACGGACTAAGGTAATACCGGAAAAAAAAGACTTAGGGACCGACCATTTAACTTGAAAGGGTGGCTAATCTGGAGCCGATTTTATGTGAAAAAAATATTTTGGCTGCCAAAATGATGAAAAAAANAAAAAAGTCATTAGAACTGAGGACAGGAGACTCTTGAAATGTTTACTTGAATTTATTGATGTATATTAATTGAAATGTTGAAGTTATTTTGTAGTTTTGTCACAAACTTATTTTAGTTTAATGACAATAAAGTATTTGAATTTGAATTTGAATTTGTTAATTTTGAGAAAAAAAATATTTTGTTGATACACGTGAAAAAAAAAAAAAAAATTGTTCTGTCCAGAAAAAACCATAACCCCCCTTTCAGGTTAAATGGTCGGTCCCTTAACATGAGCACGACAGAAATGATCAAGACACACACACATTAAAAATTGAACAACATCATGTCATGTTTAAAGTCAATATTATCAATTACATGTTATTTGTAAGGAAAAACATCGAGTACCAATTGTTAGTTAAATAAATGGTAAAAGTGGAGATGATTTTAATTTAAATATCCGGAAGCGTACAAGGAAAAAGATCTCGTAATTATGAGGTAATGAATCTTAAATTATTCAAAATAAACAATATACAAATATTCAATAATTATATATTTTATTTTATTTTATAGATCAGATTCCTAAGTTCAATAGGAGGGGACAACATGAGGCAGTGTGTCCGACGTGTCATGGGAAGTATCATGGAAAACGGCCTAGCAAGGAGGTTTAATTGGCTAGGAAGAGGAGATAAAAATGCATTTTCTGCATTAACACTGAAAGAAGTTGTGCTCAGTAAGTAGACAATACTTAAATGGGATTTTTCTTCAGCCAAAAAACTGTCGAAAGTGTGTTTATTTATTTGAACCGAAAGCATGATAAATCAATAAAACTGATCAACAGTACAACATTTGGCACTTGAGGTCAACAGGGAAATTCGTTTCAACTTTCTAGCATGAGAGCTACTGAGATCATGAAAGCATCGTGCGTAATGTAAATTGCATCAGACAACCACAAATTTAATGAATGTAACACATCAAACTGTTCATGATTGTACCAGTACTGTAATTCGGTACTGGCCCGAAAACCGATTTTATTTTAAAACTCGCAGTATCGAATATTTTGGGAAATTTTGTTAAACCTAAGGAATATCTCCCTCATGCTTAGCTTTGTCCTTATATGATTTTGGGTTTCTTTTTTAGATCCTTTTAGTAATTTATTATTTATCAGTTTTTTACACATTATTTGGTTTATGGATTTCCAAATGCTTTGATTTGATCTCACAATATAACTTCGGTATTTTGTGTTATTATACTTTATGCAAATTTCTTACATTATCCAGTTATTTCATTGGATAACCGGTATTTGTTAATTTTCAGTAACGTCTCATTAGCCACGCCCATCCTTAACAACATGTGCTAATCGTTAGCAACATGTGTTAATGTCTAAATTAACACTCGCTCCGATCGATGACTTCATCGGTGTATACAGATTCTTATTTTCTGGTCACTTTTGTTGTTGACAACAATAATTAAAACTGTTTTAGTTATAAATGTAGTAAATAAGTGGCCTTATCATATGAAAAGGACCTTGTCACAAATTAAATTGCAGTTAAAAGCGATTTTGCCACAGTTCGATACAATAGTAAAACAGTAGTAATTATTTGTTTTTGTGTTTTTGATGTTGCATAAATAAAAAAAATTATTATAACTTAACGTACATCGAGGACGTATTGTGTACATAAAGCATTCAGTATAATAAAAATCATAATGCCCTTGGATGAAGGTGTTAGTTCGATTAACACACTCGGTGAAAAATTATCACCCTCGACGTTGTTTCGGGTGATAATTTCCACCTCGTGTGTTAATCTACCCTAACACCTTCAGTCAAAATGAAATACCGTCGGACCGACGGACATGTCCGGTAAAATCGGTACCGGTCCGGTAAAAATTTCTATTTTACCGGTCCTTATGTCCGGTAATATTTTGGCTCATACATAAGGAAAATTCTATGTCTGAGAAGTAAATCTTTGTGCATGACTTTTAAATAGTATAACTCCATGTATTCCTGGTTGTATTTTAATCTAAAATGTGAAATCTTTTGATCAATTGTCTGATTTTCAGTTTATTTATCGAGGGCACAATAGTATAGGGGAAGGAAACTTGCACAAGATGTTAAGTTTCCATATATGGTAGT
>MJUU01010108.1:122840-244740 GCA_002080025.1 Modiolus philippinarum | reverse complement strand
TTGACTATATGGAAATCGTGTTTGTCGACATCTTCTTTAAATATAAATATGCATCACTCCATAAAAATGCTAAATTGAAGCACGATAATTTGAAGAAAACTGCACATTACTTAGGAAAAATATTTTTTCCAGCAACACTTGTCGATCTCTATTAACGACAAAATAGGTACATAGGCTTCTCTATGTTAAATTTTGAGGTCCACGACGGGGATATTTTGCAACGCTGACACAAAATATTATTAATAAGTAAGTAATGACATTATTTCTTATCCACTCTTTATAAATAAGACTTTTTCCCTGAAATTTTACATACTTATTTCCCCATATTATTTGTTGTCTGATTTCTTTAAAGTTAACGGGAGCTTTTTTTTATTAGTTTCAAGTTTGTGTTTTATCCATACACTTAACATTTTTTTTGTAGAAATCTGGCATTATTTCATCCAAATTAGTGATACTTTGTAGTTTGTCTACGTTCATTTTAAAGAGCAGAAAATTTTTTCCAAATTTTTCAAAGTAAAACATTGGAATTACCTTCCAACTTGATAATTTTTCTTCACAACTTGTTAATCTCTTAACCCAGTTGAAATATATTGAATCAATAAATATATCAATATTGATCATTTTTAAACCCCCTTCACTATAATTAGAACATAAAACTTTTCTTTTTACTTTTTCTTGCTTTCCATCCCAAATAAAGTTGAAAACCAGCGTTTTAAATCTTAAAATATATTCTTTGTTGATATCTGTGACTGATGCTAAGTAGATAACAGTTGGAAGAATAAGTGACTTGACAACTGTTATCTTTCCTATCATAGTCAGATTTCTCTTGTTCCAATCATTTACCATTTTTTCTGCTTTAGAAAACTGTTTATCAAAATTTAATTTCTGACATTCAGTTTTGTTATGACCAAAATATACCCCTAAGCATTTTACTGATCCCTTTACCCAATTTATATTTTCAAATTTCTCTTTACAGTTTTTTAATCGCCCAATCCAAAGTCCTTCAGTTTTATTTCTGTTTAGAACAAGGCCTGATAAAGAACCAAATATTTCAATTAAATATAGAGCCTTGCTAATCTCATTTTTTGATTTGACAAATAATGTTGTATCATCTGCTAATTGACTTAGCTTAAGACTATGAGTTTTCCCATCTAATTTTATTTGAATTCCTTAATATGATGGTCTTGCCTAATCTTACATGCCAAAATTTCTACAGCTATAACAAATATCAATGCATTGACAGGATATACTTGTCGAATGCCTCTAGAAATTGGAAATGATGCTGATATCCATCCATTACTTTGTATACAACCTTTTATATTAGTATATAATGTCTTAATCCATTTTAAAATTGAGTGTTGGAATCCAAATTTTTGTAGAGATTTATACATGAAATCCCATTCTAGAGATATCTTGAAGAGAACCTGCTGAACCTTCTGAAAATTGTTTTTGGAGATCACATCTACCGAATCACAGGGAGAAAAAATCCATTCCAATAAGGCATCATAAAGGATAGCGGAAAAATTTGCCACGGCTGTTTACACTGTTATTGTGCTATCACCACCGATCCAGTCAATAAAAAGACAATGAGTGAATAACATAAACTCTCAATGAAGAAGAGGCGATATTTAGAATGTTATATCTACATCGGCAAATGAGAATGAGAGGTCAACAACGAAGTTTTGAAAAAAGATAACTTACGAAACTCTTTACTGCAGTCCTAAATTAAACTCCATTGAAATCCGGAGCTGCTTTTTATGGTGGACGTACCGAATCGTTAAAACTCTTTGAACAGGACATATCGTACGCTGTTGTCATTTCACTTTACCCTCAAATCAATAAGACCAAAGAAATTCCCATTTCACATCCCGAAATCATCACAGAAAATTTCCAACGAGAACAAACATTACAAAGGACTCATCAAATGTAAAGTAATGCCACCGAAAGAACTCTACATCCCAGTTCAACAACAAGTTATTGTTTATTCTGTGTAAAACATGTGCCGAATAAAATCAAAAGACATACGTGTAAGCAAAGTGATGGGCATCGAACACCCACTGGATCGTGAGTGACGGACGAAATGAAGATAGCTATAGAAAACGGATATTTAATTCAACACTATACGAAATGTTGAATTTTGAGACGGAGAAATACGACCCAACTATTAAAGCGGAAGGACGTTTTACAAAAAACGTGAATACCTTCTTAAAAATGAAACTGGAAGTAATTTGATGACCGGGGTTGTGCACATCGATGGGGATAAATGGAGATATATAAGAGATTATCACGAAACAACGGCAGTAGAATACCGAAGGAACAAAGCACAAGATTACACAAATCAAAGTCCAGAGACAAGGCAAAAGCAAGAACACCAAAAGACGGAAAACCAAAGACACCACATGCCCACAAAACACACGAACATTACATATACAACACAAAAAACTAAAGCACTAACAGTGTGAACTCTCAATAAACAAGAGTGACATCAGGTGCTCCGGAAGGGTAAGCATGTCCTGCTCTGCACACAGCACCCGTCACACTATCAGCGAGGCATATCATTTGAAAGATCTGTTATGTTACTGGTTGGTTATTGTCATTTTCTAACCCTGAGACAAAACCAATTGAGATCCATGGTACGTGTAACTTCTCTAACCCTCAAACAGTACCAAGGTGGAATTTTGAAAAGCTTTTGTAATCACTTTAGTATTCACGCATGAACTAGGGCAAACCGGTACCACAAACATCAATGACGAAGACAAAACTAAACTTTAAACAAGACAACACAAAGAACTAAAGCATTGACAGTGTGAACTCCCATAAAAACCGAGAGCGACATCAGGTGGTCCAGAGGGTAAGCATGTCCTGCTCTGTGCACAGCACCCGTCACACTGGCAGTGGGTCAATCCAGGGTAAAGTCAAAACCGGTATTGTCAAATCCAGGAAGACGCGAATCTAGCTGAAAATGTCAGTTTTTATTTGTGACTCTGACGTTTCATACCTATCTATGATGTGGTGACGGCCATAGAATTTCTGAAGGGACGAAAGTAACAAAGGCTGAACATATCCCTGACTCAGCAGTTTTTGTGACGGTGCTTTTGCTCTTTCCACAAAGTCTCTGTATGTACTGCACGCTCTACAGTAACGAATTAATTGTGAAATATATACTCCATATGCTGGGGATGCAGGTATATTGCTGCAGAGAAAGATAAAAGTTCACAATTGGAAAGTCAGAATCAATCAAAACGGAGGGTACACTCATTGATCATAATAACATAAAACTAGAGTAATGACTGTCGGAAACGACAGTGATCCCCGAACCCCCTGTTTGACACAGAAAACAGCTATAGACCCTTGGTATAATTTTGGTATAATTTTTAAATTAAACTATTGACAGTCACTATTTTTACCATAAGGAATTAAAGAATATATGGTTGTTAGGGAGAATTCCAAAAAATAAGTGGTCTTTGAGACTTCCAGGAATTTTACCAAACTTGGAATCATATATTTTGGAAATCAAATTGGTGAAATGTTTCTTCTAATTCTAACAATTTTTTTAACTATGGTTTCAATGTACAATTCCAAAAATTAGTGGTCTTTCACAATTTCAGGAAATTTACCAAATTTGGAATCAATTATTTTGGAAATCCAATTGGTGAAATTAATTAACCTTATCAAAACAAATGGTAACAGTTTGGTTGCTAGGTAGAATTCCAAAAAATATGTTGTCTTTGACACTTTCATGAAATTTTCCAAATTGGAATCAAATATTTTTGAAATTCAATTGGTGAAATACTTGCCCTAATGGAAACAAACCCTAACAGCATGGTTGCTAGGTAGAATTCCAAAAAATATGTGGTCTTTCACACTTTCAGGAAATTTACCAAAATTGGAATCAAATATTTTTGAAATCCAATTGGTGAAAATGATTAACCGTATCAAAACAAATGCTAAAAGTATGGTTGCTAGGCAGAATTCCAAAACATAATAGGTCTTTGAGACTTTCAGGATATTTACCAAAATTGGAATCACATTTTCGAATTCTAAGATTTCATAATTTTTATTTTTTTCCATTTACTTGCCAAAATAAAAGATTATATGCCAAAATGTCCAAAAATATCAGTCTTTGATATTTTCAGGAAATTTACCAAAGTTGGAACCGGAATCAAAATTCTGAAAGCTTATTGCGCATCTACAGACTATATGCAACAATTCTGCAACAAAATTATATCCTAAATCCAAAAAATTAGGACGAGTTTGCGTCGCATGCCATATGTGTCACAATCCACGTTTTGCGGTCTTTGTCAAATCGACATCTCTGGGCCTCTTGTTTCCATCAAGATAAATTTCAAAAATCCGAAAGCTTATTGCGCATCTACAGACTATATGCAACAATTCTACAACAAAATTAAAACCCTAAATCCAAAAATGTAGGAGGAGTTCGCGTCGCATGCCATCTGTGTCAAAATGGACATCTTGGGGCCTCTTGTTTGCACCAAGACCAATATCAATAATCCGAAAGCTTATTGCGCATCTGCAGCGTATATGCAACAGTTCTATAACAAAATTAAAACCCTAAATCCAAAAATGTAGGAGTTCGCGTCGCAAGGATGTGTGACGGACGGACGGACGGACGGACGAGGCCAATAACAATATCCCCGAACTTTCATTCGAAAGTGCGGGGATAAAAAGGAATTAGATAACGAGAAAAGCTTTAGGGAAAATTCGGACCAAAAGGCAACCAACCTAAATAAACTATGTATGAGACACTGCGTGATAGTTCGATATGTTAACAAACGAACATTTTATTGCCTTGGGTATAAATTTCGTCAATGATGAGATGTTGGAAATGAGATATCAGTACGAAGAAGAGTTTTTCGAAGACTTGAGACTCACCGATGTTGTCATAGCCGCTTATACAATTGTCCAAACAAGACTGAAATTGTACATTTACTTGGAGAAGTTTCATACCTGTGCTCTACATGATGATACCTATTCCTTTGTATTAACATCTCAACTTTGAGAATGAAAACCTAACCTAGGAAACTACTTGGGTGATTTCACGGATGAAATACTGGACAACAAAATTACAGAGTTCGTGACTGGTGAACAAAAATAATATGTCCTATATAAGTTAACAAAACCTGACAGATCTGCTGAGTGTAGGAAATCACCCTGAGCTACATGAACTACCTAACGATCAACTTTCATACGATAAAAGATATAATCATCAATAACAGAGACCTCGTGAAGACCCTCGACTGCCCATAATAAGTAGAGGGACCAAAAGAGATTTATTACCGTCAACTGAAACAAAGATAATAGGATTGTGTTCGACAAGAGAGTTGTTTTGTCTGATTTAGCACAATAAATGGATTTTAGATTGTAGCTGGTGGAAGACTCTCCGTCTAATGACTGCTTTATGACGGAGAAAATGAAATATGTATACTCTCTATATAATTAAGTTATGGTGTACTTTTCCTCGAGAAAATATGTCATATGGATACATTATCATACTTTGAAAATTTTGCATTTTGTATATTATTTTTTTTCGTTTGTGTTTTCAAATTGTTTTTCTGACACTCTATTTTATTATGCAAAGTTTTGATTTCAATGCTGCTGATGAGAATTGCCCTTTGAGACACGTGCACACCATAACGAAATTTATTGATTACTTTGAAACTTCGGTATTTTAGTATTTTTTGATATTGACTCGATAAGTGTCGGTGTGGTTGTAAATCTTGTGATTGTCTTCTATGAGTCTTTTTTTCATACAACGGATGACAGCGGTTGTAATAACACTTTCCCAGTTATTGTTATGTATGTTAAGGAACCCGCATCAATGTTAATTAAAAATTTATATAGCAAAGTTAACATGAAACGCCAACAATGGACGAAAACTACAATCACACGCCACAATCCACCAGGGAACCGCACAAAAAACAATAAAAAGACAAAAGATAAATGTAGACAACGATAGGAACTCGGGATAGCCGGACTTGGTACCGGAACTAGCAAGAGCTAGCGGTAGGGTTATACCTTTTTATGGGTACCCAAACCTCCCCCTTCTCTATCCCGTTTCCATAAAGTATGATAAACATACAAATAAAAACCAAGACAGTTAGACTACTAACTCTAACACGACAATCTTGAGAAGGAAGAATAAACCAAGACAGGTAGACTACTAACTCTAACACGACAATCTTGAGAAGGAAGAATACGAAAAAACATAATTTAGAAAGATGGGTAAAGGAGTGCTCGCCGCTAAACTACCGACTAGCTCAAAGAGCCTAGTCTGCTGGTAAAACTCTGTCGCGCTACGGAAGAAAAATCAAATTAAAAACTTCACGAAGGGTTTGGTAAAGAATCATCATGTTTTTCAGTAGACATCGGCAGTATCAGTGAGAGACCAGTATACCTCCAGTAAAATCTTCAGGTCATTGGATCCCAGAGCCAATTTAACGGAATCATGAAGAATATCCTGTCAATATCCCCTATTACGTAAAGAATGCAAGTTACATCCTAGTTTTTCTGGATTTTCTTATCAGTTGTTTACATTTTTAACAACATTTCCGCAAAAACGAGGGTGACGAATGCCAAACGTAATAAGCGAGTAACAACATATTTAGATATCAAAAGCCCATATCTTCTATAGAACTTCTTAAGTGTGTTTAACAATTTATGAAATCTTTAACCTTGTTGTAATAGTTCATACAGTTTTAGCTTTGATGTAATAGTAAGGTTACGAGTAGAACAGACGCGTGTGAATCGTCCTAGTTGAGATATATTCATCCTGTATGAAGGTGCTACGGGAACGTTGCCGCCAAAAAAAAAATGGAAATTAGTAATAGTGAAATCAAAATAATCCCTTTTATCATAAATTTTAGTTTTAATTTTACCGGAGTCAATGATGATAGTAAGATCGAGAAATGGGCAGTATTTAGGATCATTGTTTGCTTTATTAAGGATCAGTTCTTTTGGGTTGATGAGGTCGACATAGTCTAAAAGCTTTGAATTGTCAATAGTAAGATTTTCGTCGGTTTACCTGTTATCATTGAAAATTGAAATAAGTTGAGTAAATGTAGCGTTGCTCGACATTTACCTATGAACTTGCTATGAGGAATGAACACAGGTAATTGTTGAAAACTTCTTGATGACTTCAAGATTAAGAAAAACAATAAAAGCGTTGTTCCATGGCTTGGCTTTACTATGTATTTGTAGAGACTTTGTCTCAAGGAGGTCATTTAATCCTTATCCTTCCATTGCTAATTTATCATATACTTACTCAAGATATGTGTCTTTTTGCATGTGTCATCAAGAGAGAATTAAGCCAGTCATATCTTAAGGGGGTGTAATATGGAATCCGTATTACATGGGGTAAAATATGAATTTATCAAAGTGGCGACTGACGATTTCCCTGCTCACGGAATAAACGAATATTTACATATTTCAGTATAAATGTACGGAATTAAGTTATAAAACAATTTATCAATTTACTGGGAACAAGCAACATTTTTGCGGATTTTTAGTGTACACCATTCACAAGTTTCTTACTTTTATGTAGTTGTTCCAGTTAATGACCCGCGTTGTTATGAAAATACTTTGTCGGTTTGTGAAGAAAATTACCAGTGTTTAGCAAAGATTAAGCAAGATCTTCACCTTGAATCAAGTTTCAGTTATTCTAGGACATTTTACTAAATATAAGCTTTGGCAATAAATGTAAGTGTTTGTCACACAAATGTATAAGCTATGACGCAACCTGCCTAATCTCAATGATCTCATTTGAATGAATATAAAAATATTTCAAAGCAATTTATTTACAACTTTCAGTACAAAAGTGCTTACATTTAATGGCACGAGGTACAGACCCATTAACTTACTTTTCCATTTGAAAATACATCAAACAAGAGGGAACTATCTGTTGAAATGTAAAACACACACGAAAGAAAAAAAAATGAGGGTGGCAAAAGCGAGTGGTATACATTTAATTTGTTTAACATAATAAATACAAAATACTAAAGTTATTGTAAATTGAGATAATGTTAACAAAAATGAAACCAACATGCTCCAATTGAAACAAATTCCGATGACAATGACACTGACTAAATGACAAACACATTACAGATGAAATAAAGAAGAGTAAAGCTGCTTAAATGTTGGAGTATATGATAAATAGTTTATAATATGGCATTTTTCATATCATATCCCATATCATCCCTCGACCCATATTAGCCCTCTGGCCTCCGGCCCTCGGGCTCATATGGATGTCTCGGGATGATATGAGATATGATATGAAAAATGCCATATAATAGGTCGTTTCCTAGATGCAGGTTTTTAGTTAAACCGTCACGTGACTTTTTGGTCAGGTGACCAAAATTTTAGGCTCTTTTGTTCAAAATGGCGGATGCAAATCACCTTGACAAGACAGTTCCTGAATTGAAGGCTTTTCTCAGTGAAAGGGGCATGAATACTTCATTGTATCGGAAGGAGTCTCTTCTAAAATTATGTAAGGCAGCTTCAGAAATAAATCTAGAACCGGAGGAGCCCGAAGACTACTCTTCTGATTGGCAAAAACGTAGAATAATCGAAATGTGCGGTTAATCTGTCATATTGCCGGACATTCTCTCCATTAACACCAGTGGTTGGAAAAAGGATTTATCTACGCTGCCAAATGTAGAAATTGGTGACATTATGGTTTATTTTTTATGACCACATGTAAGTGGTCATCTGAAAGACTAAAGTCTTACAAGTCTGACAATGGCTACCAGCTGTTTTTGCAGAACCATATAGACAATGTTATTCTTACGGAACTGCCACATAACCATCTGTATGTGAAATGCACATGTGTCCCTGAGACTAGACAAAGTGAGACACCCTACATTACACTGATCCTCATGGATGAAAGAGCAAATGTTAAATCAGGTGGATGCACATGTGTTGCGTAAGTATATGTACTTTTACAAACAAAATAATAATTTCTATATTAATCATGATCAACTATATCAGAAAGAAAGTGCGAGTCAAAAGACTACAAATCTTTCAAACTTACTACTCTGTCTCAGCACATTAATATAGGAAAGATAACAGGAAACATTTACAATGGCCGAAAATTACAATCACATGCCACAATCTACCAGGGAACTGCACAAGAAACAAAACAAAAAAGAGCCAAAGACAAACATAGACAATGATAGGAACTCGGGATAGCTACATTGAATACATTGAAGAAATAGCAGATAGTAACTATTATATTTCATTATCAGATGGCAAAATGAAACTCAACAAAAACTCATCGTGGTATGTACAAGTGCAAACACAACGCTTTTGCAGCAAACTTCAATTTTGCGACTTTGTTTTATTTACACGGAAAGAAATTGCAGTGGATAGAATTGTTTTTGACCATCAATACTTAAGTGAATGCATAGAAAAATCTTGTGAATTCTTTTTTAAATTTTGAATATAGATCATACATGTAGATTTTTTTTCAAATTACAAAAAAATGCCCCAACAACTGTCATAGGATGTATCAATGCTTTCATGCTCCACGGTAAAGTCTGACCAATTAGACGAAATGACTTAAGTCTCTGGATGGCACGCTCGACATCAATTCTTAAATTAGTAATCTGGCGAGTCTTTTTGATCTGGTTTGTTAATAGAAATTTTCCGTTTCCCCATGCACATTTTTTTTTGTAAACAGAGGTATATTCAGAAATGCCCGTCGCTCAGTTAGTAAGTCTCTAATAGTGAACCCTCTATCTGCCATAATATCATCACCTGCTGAAACCTTGTCTAAGAATCCACTATGTTCAGTAATATATCTGTCTGAAGTATTACCGCCCCATATTTGGGAGATGAAATTAAATGCTCCTGAAGGTGTGATGCTGACTAAATACTTGAACGTATTATGTGATTTGTAGGAACTGTATGTCCTAGCATTTACAGTTGGATCTTTAGGTCTTTGGATAAAAATTTCAGAACAGTCTATGATGGCTGATGTACATGGAAATAATTTCTTAAATGACTTTGGCATGTATTTCTTGATAAGTCGCCTTGATGGCCATATTATCATATGCTTGAATATAAAAAAGAGGTAACAAATCCAAGTTCTGAAAATTTATGAAATTCTTGAACATGAAACTCCAAACAGGTCTGACATAACAACGACGGGCAATGCAAGGCGAAAGCGTACAAGTGTAAGTACTAATTCCTGGTATCGGGTTAGCCTACGAGCTGGGCCAGGCTTTTTTCCTTTTGGAATGTTTTGATATTGTTTATCTTCACTTTGATCTCCAAGCCAGTATTTCAGATTGGGCTCATGTTCAGCAGATATTTTGTTTATTTCATTAAAAATTTCTAAATTTGGCAAACCTGTGTACTGCTTAATGGATTTATAATCTTTCGTAACTTTCTCAACAAACAAATTTCTCATTAGTGTGTCTTTGTCGTTTAATTGGTTTCTCATTTCTTCATTTTCATTTAAAATTTTATCTAAGTCATTAGTTTGTGTTCCAAAATCTCTGTGATGATTTGAAGCATTCTTTACTAAATCATGTTGATCACTTTGATGTGCAGGTACATTTGAGTAGGTATGGTCTGTAGTGTACATGTAGATTTGGTAGCTACTATCTGCTGAAATATAAATTCAATACTTTATGATTATTTCTGAGCTTTATGATTTTTTCAAACTCCAGTCATTTATAACACACAAAATTACAATACATTTTAAGCCATGTACATGTATATAAAAATCATGCATGGAAAAAATAAAATGTCTGCTACCTAAGGGACCAACCATTATAAAAGTGAAAGGGGGATCTTGTTTTTTTGTTATTTTGATAAGAAAATTTTTATTTTTGTCTCCTGGTGACATTTTTTTTACAAGGCGCAACAACAAAAAAAAAATCATATTTTGTATCATAGTTCTAAGCCCTTTTTGCAGAATTTTTTTTTCATTTTTGCAATCAGAATATTTTTCTTCATTTTTCCAACCAAATTATTATTTTCAAAAAAAAAATCAGCAATGAAATATTTTTTTAGGGATAAAGCCACACCCGAAGCCAAGCCCCTCTCAAGTTGAATGGTTGGTCCCTACATGTAATTGCTTGTATCAGATATAAAGCAGTATTTTTTTCCATTCATTTCACATCAGGATGTAGAGCAAGAATAAAAACCTGAAAACTTGTACATCACTATACTCAATATTTTTATCCCCGCCGCAACATGATGCCAGGTGTCCATCCTGCGGTCTGTCTGCCTTGTAAGCGCTCTTGCAAGTTTATTTTTCATTGGATTTTAATAATATTTATACAGCAGCTTTAGTTCAAGGATGCCTCAAGTGAGTTCAAACATGAGTCCCATTCACATTTTTTTGTAGGAGTAATGCACCTTTTTAACTTTGAAAATTGACAAAATATCATTGTTAGCGCTCTAGAAAATTTATTTCTCACTGCAACTGGATTTGGATAATATTCACAAAGAAGCTTTAGTTCTAGAATGCCTCAAATAAGTTCAAAGATGAGTCCTATTTTAATATTTTAATATTTTTGTAGGAGTAATGCTCCTTTTTAACATTTATGACATGTATCACATACCAGTACACATAACATCTGAACTACCAGCATCACTAGAAGTAGTTTCAACAGTAACATGTTTAACTACACTGATTGGCAACTCCTGGTTTGGCACATGTATCAAGGTTGGTATAGTTTCCTCAGGTTCAGTATATGAACATTGTGAAGTATCTGAAATGGAGAGAATATATATGATACAAACCGCTATATATGCAATGTTCAGTGAAAATACATGTATATGTGTAGTGGACCCCTGCATATTTACTGTAAACAAAAGACTAAACATGGTAATTTTCAAAATCAACACTGTTGACTGAGGATGTACAAAACTTCTCCTTTACAACATAAATGTATTCACAATCCCTGCCTATCTACAAGCCTTGATTTTATAAATACCTTCATTAACATTCTTTGTGACTTTAAAAAAATTACACAAAAAAAAATCCAAAATGGCAATTAAAATGTACATTTCTCTCTTATGTGTTTAATGTCATTAAGTGTCACAGCCCTCGAAGTACAATTTTAAAGCTGCTGGGGCCTTCTTGAACTAGCTATGAGGAATGAGCACAGCCCATTGTTGAAGGCTTCATGGTGACTTCAAGATTAAGAACAACAATAAAAGGGTTGTTCCATTGCTTCATTTTACCATGGCCATGTATTTGTAGAGACTTTGTCTCATGTGCATTTACTCCATATCCTTTCATTGTTTATTGCTGTCAATTTCAAAGTTCAAATAATTATTTAATAATAAAATGTAGTTGACTGAAAAAAATATACGTACATGACTACATGTACAAACCGGCACAAATATATTGGTCTTTAATAGGCTTCAATGCACAGATTTAGAGAAAAGAATAATTCTAAAGATGCATCATTTACTATAGGTCTACCTTTCTCATCATCAGTGCTGTCTGAATCAGGCACAATAACAGTATTATCAGTGTTGGCAGCTGAAGCAGACAAGACTGTTGTCAGTGTTGAATTTGCCCTCTTAGAAATGGACTCTGTGCTTCGAGAAGTAGTCTCAATCTTATAGTTGTTCCATGGAAAAAGTTCAGGTATGTAGTGATTTTCAGATCTACAGTTGCCAATGAAATGTCTGGTACAAACTCTATGAAAATACAGAGGTTCATAATCATTTGGTCTTCTGATCATGGATATCCATCTTGACCTCAATCTAGGCTCCTTTTTCTTGGTTGGAAACGGCTTAAAACCTACGTCAGTCATCCATGGGTATTTCTTGATGTTTTTCAGTTTTCTAGTATCAGAATTACAACCAGGAACAACACACCAGTACTTGCTTTTTGACTCTGGTGTACGTCACTGACGTCCCACCATTTTGAACGGAAAAAGTGCCTAAAAGTTTGACGTGACACATGATCCGCGTAGTGTAAAATCCGGATAAGATACAGGTCTTGGAAACGTTCTATAATCTCTATTTATCTCTCTTGCAGTGTGGATTCTCTATTTATTTCAGTTTAGGTGTACTTGTTCTTGAAAGAATAAATGATATGAATACACTATCATACTTTCAAATTTGGTATTTGATGAATAGCATTGTACACTAACTGTTATCTGCTTACCCTCATGGTGTAGACAACTTATTTTTAATATCGCGTCGCCACCGATGTCATTTGTATTGCAGTTCAACATCAACAGAATTACCCGAGTTGTACTCAAGTATGTATTTATCATTTGTGAACACTGTTTTATACAACACGATAACGAACATTGGTTGCATATCACAATATAGACAAAAATCTAATGACCCGAAAATTGTTCCCGAAAATACAAGTAATGATTGTTTAAGGATTAAATGAAAAAGAACATATCTGTTCAAACCTTTCATGATCGCATTTGAACTATTGAAATAAGCGTACGCCAAGGAGCTATATATTCTTTAACGAAAGGCACTCATAATTTGTTAGGAAATCACATTCATGAAAAGGGATTATTTCGGAATTAAGTTATTCGTTACTTTACATCAGACAAACAAAATCTTGTCTACTTTGAATCGGTGCCATGTTTTAAAACTCAAGGTATATGTTACGAAACAAATAGGGTAAATAACAAAAAATACCAAAGTGAGGTGAATTATATTTCTGCGGATGTTCTTCTCGACAACTTTTGTCTGTTCAGATAGAATACAAATATTTAGCAGACCAAAAAACCAAAATATTTTTTCAAGCTAAAAGAGCACAAAATAAACTGAAAGGTTCTGAAGTAATAAAAATGTACGAAGGAGCTACTACTTCGTTTAATCACATTTCTTTACTTATGTTAATCTTACTTTTAAAAATGTTCGGTTTTCGGGCCAGTTATGGGAAGTACAGAGAAACTGGGCTGGTCATAACCTAGGAGACTAACAGTCCATAAGCAGATACATAAAACAATTGATAATACAATAACGAAAGACCGAAAAAGCAGGTAATTTTTGTTCGTTCTACAGATGGGAACTTCAATTACATATTTAGGATATCACTGAAGATAGAATCAAAATGCTTTGAAAACTGAAAAATCAAAATATGTCTCGAAGATACAGCACTAATATCTTGTCTGTGAAATTCTGTTCAAATATATGCAAATTTGGTAGGAAATCAAATAAATGTTGAAGTATTATTTTTCGGATTTTTGTGAGTTGTAATAAAATAAGATTCATAATCGTATATGCTTTTTATGGTTTCTGTATTTTAAGTACTCTAGTTTTACATAAAGTTCAAAGTTTAAAGTCCTGCAAAATTTATATGCATGCATGCACATCATGATCAATTCATTGAAATTCATTGAAAAGACTGCTATGTTATGCCTTTTATAATTTAAGAATACCATGTTTCACCTTTAAAAATATTTATGTATTTATGTATTTATTTAAACATGGTATTCTTAAATTATAAAAGGCATAACATAGCAGTCTTTTCAATTTCGAACATGAATTTGATAATAATAAAAATGAAATACATGAAAATCAAAATAATTTTTTACAAATACCAGCATGAAAGTATTTGACCAGTATACATTTATATACAGACCTTTTGTGTTTTCAATGTTTTACAATGTTCGGCCATTGTAAATCTTTCCTGTTATCTTTTCTTCATCAACTTTCGTGTTTTCAATTGATGAAACATTTTGTTAGCTACATATCATTGGACTTTGCGGTAATTATTCATGTTTTGCTTATTTGGTCATAAAATTCCTCGCAAATTGGATTTGGCAATGCATAATTAAAGTAGCACAACCGTCATTTGCAGGATTTTTTTAGAAAATGACTTTGAATGTCTGCAACTTTATTAATAGTAAAGATGAAATGACAAACGAGGTATCAAATGAAAGCAAAAGGATCGAATTGTATGGAAAGCCATAGTGGAATTTATACCCTATTTACTGCTATCTATAATTGAATTATAGATATTAATAAATGATTTATAGATATCTATAAATCACTTTTAAATATCAATAAATCATTTATGGATATAAATAAATAGTGCGAATTATTAATATCTATAATTCATTTTTAATATCTATAATTCAATTATTGATATCTATAATTCGACACTAATTATAGATATCTATAATTCACTTTTAAATATCTATAATTCAAATCTCCATAATTCGATTTATTGCTATCTATATTTCAAATCTCCATAATTCGATTTATTGATATCTATAATTCAAATCTCCGCCAATCGCCCCTGTGACACTGATTAATAATCGTATTGATTATTGTATATTAAATGAAGAGTTCAGCTGATTCCGATTATTTTCTAATATCTATAATTCAATTCTAATATCCATAAATCGCTTCTGTGACACTGATCAGTTCTCACAAAGTAAAAATGTATATTATATAAAGAGTTCAATTGACCTCGACTTTTTAAATATCCATAAATTGCTTCCACTACACTGATCATTACTTGTATTACTTTATTTGCATAAAAGACAAAGAATTGAATATATGTTTTAATATCTAGCGAACAATTCAGTAGTACTTTAAATAATTTGAGAAACTATTTAAATATGTAACTGAGCATATATTGTGTATGCTTGTTAAAAAAAAAAAAAAAAAAAAAAAAAAAACAATNGAGTTGAAAGAAAAACTTTAGTAATTAACTTAAATAAATTTAAGCGAATTGAACATAATATATTAACCTTATTCTTGCATCTGTAATGTGACAACCATTCTTGTTTTATTCCCTTTATCTCTGCCTTATATATTGTATAAAAACGAACATTGCTTATGTAACATTTAAATATTGCGTAGTCCAAAATTTAATTTCTTTTTAGCATAAATATGATTGGAAAAATAGATTTTAAGTTAAATATTTTGATGATGACTAAGTTTAAATAGGGGTTCACACTGCTAGTGCTTTAGTGTTGTGGCGTTCTTGTTCATTTTTGTTTCTTTGTTTTGTCTTCGTGATACTGTCTCAATTCGTGTAGCTGTGAATTGCCGTGATTTTGGATTTATGATTTTAGAATTTCCCCTTTTCCCGTTCTTGCTTCGGTATTCGTTTGCCGATGTATTTGCCAAATATTGATTTAAGACGTAATTCTTACAAAGACACCATTGAAATTAGCAAAAACTGTCAATTTGATAATTTTTCTTTTATTTGATTTGTCATTGTATCTTTATTGATAATAAAGTTACAGGCATACAAAGAAAAAAAATGTAGTTCAAAAATCACCTATCTAGATTCAACGTCAGAAGGAAATGAAATAAATGTAATTAAACTTATCTTTACTTACGATTGCATCTATGAATGTATGTAGGGGTTGCACTTCTGTAGGTACCAATTAGTGAATAAAAAGTGAAATTATAGCATGCCCCTGGTACTAAGTTTAGTATTTCGTACGTATCCCGTATCGTAAATGTGATATTTGTGACATTTCCTCCATTGTCCTGTGTATAAAATACCAATAAACCATCTACTCTATAATCATGATGGAATGTTGCCGAAAATTTTACTGTATGTATAGTTGATACATGAAATGTAATATCTGCTGGTCTTGGTCCTGTAATATTCAAATGTGAAAAAGGTTTACAGGTACTATCACAACCATTAAGATATAAAACTAATTTAATAAGAATCACAGAAAAAATATTCAGAGGAAGAAGTGATTAAAATGTTAAGAGTTTCTGATCGACAATATATTTGTCCAGTTTTGATGACTTGTTTTTCAACAGACTATCGGAATTCCAATGGGCACAAACTTTGCACCTCTTTTAGCCGATCTATTTCTCCTCTCATATGAAGCTGAATCGAAGGGCTTCTTCAAAATAAAGATAAAAAACTGGCCCAGTCCTTTTATTTCTGCTTCCGTTATATAGATGATATTTTATCACTAAACAATCCTCGCTTTGGTGATTTTCTTCATCTTATCTATCTAAAGAGCTAGAAATTAAGGATACTACAGATACTTCCACATCAGCCTCGTTCCTTGACCTTCATCTTGAAATTGACAAAAGAGGTACACTACAAACTAGGCTATATGACAAACGCGATGACTTCACTTTTCCAATAGTCAACTTCCCCTTTCTTTGTGGCAACATTCCAAAAGCACCAGCATACGGAGTTTACATCTCCAAACTCATTCGCTACTCAAGGGCCTGCGGTCGATACAGTGACTACCTTGATAGAGCTCGGTTGCTTACAAATAGGCTACTTAAGCAAGGGTATGTTGCCCATAACTTGAGGTCATCACTACAGAAGTTTTACGGTCGACATCACGATCTTCTGGACCGCTATGAGATATCTGTTTCCCACATTACAACAGATCTCTCTTTGCCACTGAAGTTTGATTTTCCTCTACCGGATTTGACTTTACCACCGGAGTTGACATGTTCAACACGACGGTTGTCTTATAAGAAGCAGGAGATGCTTACTCTACCGGTGCACCTGATCTCACCTATGGTTTTTATTGGGTCCGTGTTGTTCATTTTTGTATATGTGCGGGTCTTCATTTTCTTTTCTGTGTCGTGCTCATGTTATGTCTTCGTTTCTTCGTTTTTCCGACATTGCCATTGTCCTTGGATTGTTCTTTTCAGACTGACGGTTCGGTTCTCACTTACTTTAACGCATGACAGTTGATTTGCTGATCTCTCAGTTGAGCACAGCAAGACCTGAAAATATGACATAGAACCTCTAATATGACTAAATACCGAAATTACTCTGACTTTAAATTCTGCATATGCGCATTTCCACAACTTATGTCTCTTCAGTGCAGATAAAATCTAAATATGTGGAAAACCATAAACTCAAAGATGTTAAAAAACTGATAGAGAACAAATAACCAATATGATCTAAATAAGAAGCCAAAATCAGCTAAGGACAGAGCTTTGCATGAGGAAGATACTCCTTAGATTTCCACTAAAGTTACAAAAATTTAGATATTGTAGGGTTTCAAATAGAATCGGCTTTCGGGTCAGCACCGAAATACTGACTGCTGGGCTGGTGAATACTCTCGGGGACTAACGGCATCGACCCAGTGGTAACAAAAAACTAAATACCGAAGTTACTGTGAATTTAAATTTTGCATATGCACATATCGACAACTTATGTCTCTTCAGTGCAGATAAAATCTAAATGTTTGGAAGACCATCAACTAAAAAATGTTTAAAAACTGATAGAGAACAAATAACCAATATGATCTAAAGGTAAAGCCAAAATCAGCTAAGGACAGAGCTTTGCATGGGGAGATTCCCCTTAGATTTCAACAAAACTTACAAAAATTTAGATATTGTAATATTTCAAATAAAATTTTGAAAGGCAAATTATATCTGATTATAATTGGTGCACATCTACAATAATGCTTAAATATACCCCCACGCTTAGATTTTGATTTTTGACAATTTACACATTTAAAAATACACATTTTGAACTATTTATTTTTATGCATAAAATTGTATGAGGTGTTTATCATTTATCCGGGAACTCTTCCTACAGTTGCACATACGAGTTACCATCTTGAACGCACTAGGTATGCCTTTTGTATGCACAATTTACTATCTTGTGCGCGCAAGTTACTATCTGATATATTTTTTTTACCGCAAGCGCTTCAAATGTTTTTTTCAATATCCAACAATATTTTAATTTTGAGATATTCTCATCCTGCCTTTGTGAATCTTACGAAATGCTATCTCTTTTCCCTTATATTCAGCAATAATTCGCTGTCTGACATTTCTTGTTGCCCCAGTCTGGCTCATGTTCGTATCAAATTGTTGCCCCCCTTACTGAGATTTCTGTATATACTGTACAATTTACACAGTATTCTATCACTTTTTTGATTGGGATAAATAAAATAGAACATAGTGCAGGCGCTGTTGCCATTGATGACAACAAGCAGGGGTTCAAATCCAGCCGAAGACCTTGCTGGATTTTCCGATGTTGGCATTCGGAATCATATATTCTACCTTTGCAGCTCACCTTACCAAAACATTATCATTCATATTATAAAGAGCTCTGTGCAACGCTATGATCTATATACCTAATGTATCTTACCTGTTGCAACCTTATCCCTCTCCTATCTATTTCCTACCCACCTAATGTTCATCGTGTACTATGTTACAACTCTAGATTTCCTACGAGGAGGAATGACCCGGTTACCGAAAGCTATATTTTTATAGCCTAGGTGGCCGAGTGGTCTAGGGCGCTGGACATAGTGCAGGCGGTGTTGCCATAGATGACAACAAATGACAACAAACAGGGGTTCAAATCCAGCCGAAGTCCTTGCTAGATTTTCCAATGTAAACAGGTTTAAAAAGAAAAGATGATTTTCATCACTGTTGGCATTCGGAATCATATATTCTGCCTTTGCAGCTCACCTTATCAACACATTATCATAAATAGAAAGGGATTTTTTTTAATGTTTTTTTTCCACATATAAGCAATAAAAGGATATGGAGCAAATGCAAATGAGACGAAGTCTCTACCAATACATAGTAAACAACGCTTTTATACATTTCCATGCCAAACACATCGGTTTATTTTTGGATATTATGGGCACAAGATGGTATATTTGGTTTTAAATTATCAAAAATGCCTTTCTGTTTCAAAAGTTTACAGCATATTTTTCAGTAAATTTCAGTATATTTTTTCAGTAAATTTCAGTATATTTTTTGTATTTAGCCCCCTTTTCCCCACTAAAGATCGAATGTTAACGGAGCACTGTGTAACTATGCTGTATATACGGAGACATCAATATGGGAACAACCAGTTGATATATACACGTGTCGGAAAGCGGCGGGATGCAAATTTTTGCTGAATGAAAAATCGAATTTGGTCAAGAAAACAAGTTTAAGCAAGATGGCAATTTCTCATGATTCAATTTTGTCGGATATTGTAAAATCTAGAGGTATTTGCTGCCAAAATATATCGTACAATCGAAAATTGTGCGAATAATGAAAAAGAAGGGTCTTAATTACCTGAACCATACTCCCCACAAAATCAATTGGGTATTTCTTAAACAGTACAAATGAAGCATACACTACATACAAGATAGAAATTCGTGTGCGCAAAATAAGAACTTGCGCTAACAGGATAGTAACTCGTGCGCACACTGTGTGAAACTCGTAAGCATAAGATAGTAACTATTGCGCATGTTGTATACGTAGTATCTGATTCATTCTCCCTCATGCAAAGCTCTGTCCTTAGCTGATTTTGGCTTTACATTTTCATCATATTGGGTATTTGTTCTCTATCAGTTTTAAACTAATTGAGTTTATGGTCTTCCAAACGTTTAGATTTTATCTGCACTGAGGAGACATAAGTTGTCGAAATGCGCATAAGCAGAAATTAAATTCACAGAAACTTCGGTATTTAGTTATTTGCATTGTTTAGAGAACAGCCAATTGATTTTGAGGAGGATACATGCAATAAATTACTCGTGCGCACGAGTTATATTTTTTTGTTTTTCTGTGGCACTCAAGGGCTTTCATATGTACGCAGAGTGTGCTTTATTTGTACTGTTAACATAACTGCCAATTGATTTTTTTTTTGGGGGGGGGGTAACTAGTGCACACAAAATATAGCATCTCGTACGCACACGTACTTTTTTCCTTGGCAATCCAGGGCATCAGTACCTATATAAAAAATGTGTGTGCTGCTTGGACTTTGATTATAGTATTTTATAAGAAAAAATATTTATCATTTCAGTGAAGATGCGGGACTTTTGCAATTGACTTTTGTTTTGCTAAGCTACAAGAACAGTGTAACTCTTTTGAGACTGCAAGGTATTCAATAGGAGTATTGCCCATGATTAGTAGTCGTTTATTTTGTACGAGATGCCGGACTTCAAAGAGTTCTACGCTAAAAGTACGAAAATATCGTCTTATTATTATAGCTCCTGTGAAAATATTAGATAGATTGCCTTTATATTTGGTAGGATTGTTGTTCATTGTTTATAGCTATACATACTTTTTCTCATTTTATGATTTTTTTTCAATCAATGTCAAGGTTTTTGCATTGTGAGCAAGCCCATTTAATTTCGGAGTTTGATATTGCAGGATAATCCAATTTGTTTTTTGACGTGGGGTATCTGAAATGAAAGGAACAACAGGAAACACCTACAATGGCTGAAAATTATAATTACATGCCACAATCTGCTAGGGAAGTACACAGGAAAAACACAAATAAGACAAAAAGACAAACGTAAACAACGATAGGAACTCGGGACTGCCGGACTTGGTACCGGCACTAGCAAAATCCAGCGGTAGGGTTATATTGGTTTATGAGTACCAAACCTCCCCTTTATCTGTTCCGTTTCCCTATAGTATAGTAAACATACGAATAAAACCCAATACAGGTTTTGGCATGTCGTTTATTGATAATGGTATTAATTGTCCAGTTTATTTGTTCAATCATGCTGTAAGAAACTGCATCAAAATTACAAAAAAAAAATAATAATAGTAAGAAAAATGAAAATATAAATATATTTGTTTGGTTCCCTTTGGCCTCATGTCTCTTAAAAACGGTAAACGCTAATTTCAATCCGTCGTAATACTACATTTGAGCAAACGTTTTGCGGTCGTATAAAACTACATGGTATTAGGATAGCATAATTTTGCACAAAAAAGGCTATGGAAGCAAGTAATATATATTGCATTGTGTCGATTAGACAGACGAAATAAACACAAAATTAGAGACAACGACAAGCGAAGAAAGAAAGCAGGAGATAGAAACTATTATTAGTTTATTTCAAAACACTACATATATTCATTTATTCATTGTAATTCAAACTTAAAACAATCATTCAGTCTTTTTAAGGCTGGAGTTTGTCTCTCCTGCAGATTCCCCTTGCGAAAGATGTTTGATCTATATATATTTGAGTTATTGATTTTGAAAGAAACTCTCATATGGATACACTACTAGTATCATTCTTTTAAATTTCTGCATTGTTATTTGGTGTGACTTCCAAATATTTTTCTGATGAACTATTTATAGAGCCACCATCTAATGATTTTATTATGCAAAGTTTTCTTGCTACTTCCACTATCGGTGCCGTTTGGTTGTTCGTATGTTGTGATTGTTATCGTTGGTCTTTTTGTCGGGCAATGGATGACAACGATTGTAAGAACACTTGCAGTTACTTATATTTTTTTTTTTTGGCGATCCAGCATCCATTGCCGTTGCTCAACGGCAATGAATTCCGCTCAAACCGGTGCTTCGGGCCCTCTTGAACCTTTTTGAGGAATGAACAGAGCTCATTGTTGAAGGCCTCGTGGTAACTGAAAGACGAAAAGCAACAATAAAAGCGTTGTTCCCTTGCTTGGTAAATTTACCACGTTTTTGTGGAAATTTTGCCTCATGCACATTTACTACATATCCTTTCATTGCTTTTTTTGCATTTATTAAATATTTTACGGGAAGATATGGAGTAAATGAACATGAGACCATAACACATATGTTAACCCCAACTGCAATGATTTTAATGAGCCATTTCGGAAGTTAATTCCTCATCAGCCTCACTAGAATCCAAACATAGGAAAAAATGTTTAAAATGCATAAAGCCAAAGGAAAACCGAATTATCAGTAATATCAAATATAGCTAAGGACAAAACTACGATGGAGGGAGTAAAACCTTAGGTTTTAGAATTTACGTAAATTTTTATCATAGTGATTGAACAAAGTGTACACATGACATATATTCTCATGTACAAGTACACCGTATCTAAGAAAGACAAGATTGCTATGCGTAGCTATGTGTCCCCCGCCGGTGCAGTAAAGTGGGAGTGCAATATGTTACAAGGTAAATGGAAATTTAGAGGATCTATTGTATTAATTGCGTCCACAAAGTAGACCTGCCTTGCAGTATGCATTAAGTTGATAAAGTCCCATAACTCCCCCAAAAATTGTCGAATAAAAATGGCAGCATAATGTGATCAAGTACATATGGTGGCAAACGATCATACAAAATTTCAGCAACTTCCGTTCAGTTGTTTCTGAGGAGTTGCGTCCACAAAGGGGACCTGAAGTTTTTCTATGTTGTAGTAAGCATTAAGTCGATAAAGTCCCATAACTCAGTAAAATTTTTCGAATCAAAATGGCGGCATAATATGATCAACTACATAAGGTGGCAAACAACCAAGCAAAATCCCTTCATCGGATTTTGAGGAGTTGCTTCCACAAAGTCTTCCTATTTTCTAGTATGCATCAAGTCGATAAAGTCCCGTTACTCATGTAAAAAATTGCGGCAGGATATGATCAACTGCATTAGGTGGCAAACAGTTTAGCCAAATTTCAGCAAAACCCCTTAATTGGATTTTGAGGAGATGTGTCCACAAAGTCTTCCTATGTGTTAAAGTCGATAAAGTCCCATACCTCTCGTAAAATTTGTCAATCGAATGGCGGCATAATATGATCAAGTACATATGGTGGCAAATGTTCAAACAAAATTTCAACATAATCCGTTCCATGGTTTCTGAGGAGTAGCGCTCACAAAGTGTTCCTAAGCTGTAGCATGCATTAAGTCGATAAAGTCCCATAACTCCTGTAAAATTTGTCAAATCAAAATGGCGGCATGATATGATCAGCTACAGTTAGTGACAAATAATCACACAAAATTTCAGCAACATTTGTCCAGTGGTGTAAGAGGAGTTGCGCCCACAAAAAACGTAACACACGGACGCACGGATGCAGACCATTACTATGTCCCTCTGTCGCGTTGCGGCGGCGACAATAAAGAGCGTACATCTCTAACACGTGGAATTGTTTAACCGACTTCACACTGCATTAAAAGACAAACTCTTGTTTTAAATATATTACGGAAGGATATGGAGTAAATGAACATGAGACCATAACACATATGTTAACTCCAACTACAATGATTTAATGAGCTTTATGGCCATTTCGGAAAGCTTTTCTTGTCTTATTCTACATAAATCCTGAAGACAAGGGTTGCATGAAAAGGGTAAAAAGAAGAATATTGATATGGCAAGACAATTATAACAAAATAAGCAACTGAACAAAACAATGATACAAAGTACGTACCACACGACCTCTATATGATCATTCGCTATTGCACATGCGGTAAAACATTATGACTGACGTCAAAATGCTAAATGCCAGTATCATGAATAATCTTGGCAGAGAAATTATGGAAACACATAAGTAACAAAATGCCCAAGTTCCTCAAGATTTGTCTTTTTTCTGCCAATTGCGATTTTAACAACTTATATTTTTTTAATACAGATCACGTGTAAATATATGAAAGACCACAAATCGCGATATGTTAAAAAACTAAGAGAGAACAAATTACAACAATAGAAAGTTGAGCATGATAATCCATCTTATGGCCAGAACAATACAATTTCCTGAGGGTATTCGATTTAGACGAGTTTCCAATTTGTGAATTTTCCCGGAAAATTTTGACGTCACAATATAGATTTTTGGACGTCACAATATTATGTGACGCAATTTACTCCGATTGACCCCAGGTCAATCGGGGTAATTCATTCATAAAACGAAATTGGAAATTCGTTTATTATTCAAATATAGCATGGCAACAAGGTCGATACAAGGAGTTTTATACCTGATTAAAGCGTATTGACCGAGGACGAAGTCCGATGTCAACATACTCTAATCAGGTTTATAAATCTTAGTATTGACAGAATTTGCCATGCTATTATTGTTTTATTGTTTTATGACATATTTTTATTTCAATTAGTACGTAAGGTTTGATTTGTATTAAACATGTTGTCAACTTGACGTGTCCAAATATAGATATAGAACTTCATGTACTATTAATTGAAATACCAGATTTACACCATATTTTTAGAACATCAAATGACTTTCAGTGAACCAATCATAGGATCATAGGGCACAAATAATATCATAAAGTAATAATTTTTTTTTATTTTATTTTTTTATTTTTTTTTTATTTCATACTCTATCTCGGCGCGTATTTTGATTTAGGACATATACCATAAAATTTTCAAAATCAAAATTAAATTATTTATTCTCATGACATGTCAGATTAGAATATCTTTTTTTCACTGGCACCAAGATTAAATCATGTATTTACGAAATCGCCAAGCCCCCTCCCCTGATAATCAAATGATCGTCAGCGAAAAATATAGTTCGATACTGGGCAAAGACATCTACTGTCAGTATAACGCCATTTTCTTTTTTCTCATTCCAATTTTTACAATTGTTCTTGCATGTGCTTTTTGTTCGCTCTCTGTTGCTAAAATGGGTACAAATGCAATTTGTTGTCGATCAGTTCTATACAATATTGATGTCTACATTAAATCTACTTTTGTTCCTTTTGTAGAATGTGCATTATACAAATGCTTAAAAACTGAAATGATATTACTCTACTTACTATGTGTACAATGTCCATTGTTGTTATAATATTTATTGTTACATTGACATCTAGTTTTGCCATTCTCCAACACACATTCCTCTAGTGCGGCACATTCTTGATTTGCACCAACTTTGGTGCATTCTCCACCAATTCTCTGTACTTGAAAACACAACAATTAAGTCCATAAATCTATCTAAACTTTATCTCAAAGCTTTAGTGTCTTGCTTTATGTTAGGTTTGTCTTTGTTTATGTTTACTTTTATTTCATGTATTGCAACTGCACTCATAAAACGACTTCCTGAGTATGATTGAACTTTAGACATATCATTTATCACATGAAGGGTGATACATGCACAGGGAAAGATGTTTACCCCGTCGACAATTAAGCCCGTTCTTGTTCCTACCTCTCTTCCTTCAAAAGGAATTTATGAATTCCGTCATTACAAATATTACCCAGAATGCAATTTTATTGAATGTTTGAACTTTTTTTTTCATCTTTTGAATATATATATTATACATATGAAAAATATTGCATATATATCGGTAAGTTTTCAACATATATTTTTAGTATTTTGAATATAAATAGAAAAATATTGCATTTAAATATATAAGTTTTGAACATAATTTTTTTATTTTTCAAATATATATATATTCAAATAAATAAGCTGTCTATAAATTCAGTCAACGTGGAAACTTGTCCATCTCCCCGGATTTGCGAATATTTACGCTAATGTAGGGCCTAAAAATTTAAATATATTCAAATAAATATATATATATTTTTTCAAGACTTGTATAAGCATATTTATAAGACCTGTATAAGCATATTTCAAGACCTGTATATGCATATTTACATGCTTATCCTGAGGATCAAATAAGATTTCCAAGTTTGTCGCTGTTTTTAGACGTTATATATATAGGTAACAACAAACAGCCTTGTTTCCTAAGTGTTGGATCTATAAAACATTAGTAAATCGATACAATTACACATTTAAAGAAGAAATATAAATGTCTTGACAAAATTTTGTCAAAGTCGTTTCTATTTTACCGAAGAAGGCTTAATTTCCTGCCCCTATCCATTTTTAAAGACTAATTCATGCATTCTGAATATCTAAATTCCGGCAATCCAGTGTTTATTTTCAATATGTACATATTTTTTAATTTTCGTTTCCGTGTTACAAGATGTAATGTACATAAACGACAAACATTTTTTGTGATAAGAAGATTAGTGTCAGATTTCATATGTAGACGCCATCATCATTCGCTTGAGAAAAGTTCTTCGTGAACTGAAACGTCGCGTTTTAGTTTAAAGCTTTTGTTATATGAAAATATAACATTTTAGTGTTGTTATAATTATAACACACACACACACACACACACACACACACACATATATATATATATAAATAATATATAAATAAGCTGTCTATAAATTCAGTCAACGTGGAAACTTGCCCATCTCCCCGGATTTTCGAATATTTACGCTAATGCAGGGCCTAAAAATTTAAATATAACGGTCTATGGTAGGAACCCAACGGGGTTAGAATTAGAGACATGAATATCGAGACTGCCTTCCCACCGAGGGATTTGGCTGCTCTTCGAATGCACAGATATTACAGACAGATTACACTGCCCACGCCATCTCTGTGGGAGTCCAAAGGGATGTAAAATATAAAGAACTACAAATTTATTTTGACTCGTTTTACGAGACTTAAGTATATTAATTAACCGAAATTTGAACATGGAAGTGGTGGTCCAGTGGTCCGTACGGGTTTAAAAGTTTAGTACGCTACCACTGGACCACCACTTCCATGTTCAAATTTCGGTATATATATTTGTACATTTTGAACATAAATCATTTTTTAAAATCATTTTATCTTAAATATTAAAACGTTTGACGTGCCATAGCAGAATATATAGCTCACGAACATATTCTTGTGTACAAAATATCAAATATACAACCCGAACAAAATTCAAGAAATATTCCAAGGACAATGGCAACATCGGTAAAAACAAAGAAACAGAGACATGAGTACGGCACTGGTAAGAAAAATGAAGTAACACAAACATACAAAGATGGACAACACGAACCCCTAAAAAACCATGGGTCAGATCAGTTGTACCGATAGAGTAAGCATTCCCTGCTTCCTATAAGACACCGCCGTGTTGAACAAGTCAACCGTATAACTTCAGCAGTGATGACTTCAATTAACATATCCTTGTTTATGTAGCACATTTGTTAGAAACCGGGCTATATCAAGGAAGTCACTGTATCTACCACAGGCCATTGAGTAGCGAATGTGATGGGAGATGTTAACTCCGTATGCGCTGTTAGAATGTTACTACAATGAAAAGGGAAGTTGACTATTGTAAAAATGAAGTCATCGCGTTTGTCATACATCTTAGTTTGCAGTCTTACCTCTATTGTCAATTTCAAGATGACGGTCAAGGAATGAGGCAGATATGGAAGTGTCTGGGAAAAAGTCTTGAATTTCGTATCGGTCGTGACTGTAAACAAAGCATGTCTGGTTCACTCGTTTATTGTATCAACTGTTCCCCTTTAGAGCGGAAACCAGTAGAAACCATTATCGAGATTTTTTTTCTGGCTTCAGGTAAAGGTATTTTATCTTTCGGTGAGCATATAACAGAAGAACGTTGAGGAAATTGCGCTTTTGTATAACACCAATAAATCAGTCTTCTAGAGACGGGTTATCCATAAACCTGGAAATAAAACAGTTGATAAAGGTCTCAGTCAGAACAATGCTTCATTGCGCGTGCCAAGGTACTGGATAAGGGAACGCCCCGTCTATGTGGGGTAGTCAGGTCATAATACGGAAGGCATTTACACGAGCCATAGTAGAAAAACTGTATATGGAAACGTCAAACCCTGTGAAGTATAAAGACCCCTTCAATGTTTCTCGTAAAAGGGCATACCCACTGGGGTCGTATAGAATGCTACTTTTCCTGTCCCTTCACATTTCTCCCTTGTTCGAGTGACAATCAATACTCGCTGCTCTAGTTGACCATCCCTCCTTAAAAGTTTTCACCCTTAGTTATATTTTATTTGAATTGAGTAGAATGACCCCTAGAAGAGCAAACTAACTTTGGGTCGCATCGGAAACTTAATTTCCTGCCCCTACCTAGTTGTCCCATTTTCCATTTGCTCAGGGGTAGTCAGTAGTTCATAATACAGTATTCCTGGTCGCGAACCATTGAAGAAAAGTGCAACTGTGTGGAGAAATACCACGCCCCATGCAGTTTAAAGACCTCCTCTAAATTTACCGTATAAAAACAGACTCAGTAGGGGTCGTATTGAAGGCTAAATTTCCTGCCCCTACCCATTTCTCCGGTTTTCCAGTGGAAGTAAACACTAACAAGCTTCAGTTGTCCTTTCCTCTTCTTTACCTTTCTTCTTATACTAATAACTAATTGAATTGAGTAACTTGTTGTCGTCCTGATAAAGCGAAAATATTGCTCACTGACCGTAAAACTCTAATTTATCAATCAATCTATCAAAACAATGAATTAGCTAAAAAGGCAGATAAAATTTGCGAAATGATCTCCACAGAAAATATGACCAATAGAAAAAAAGGGAAACGGGGAATGTGTCAAAGAGACAACGACCCAAAGGGGAGTAATAACAACTCAAAGCCACCATAAGATCTTCAATGAACGGTGAGGAAACCCCACACCCAACGGCAGGTAGGAGTCAGCCCCTAAATAAAGAGTAATCGAGTTCAGCAAAATAAACATCATCCTAGACCCCTATAGACATCAAGTAAACTAACTAGAAAACAGAAAAGACACGCAAAGGCTTAATAAATTTCCCGGCTTAGGACAGGCGCAAACCTGCTGCAGAGGGGTTAAACTAGTTTTATTTGGCCCGAACCTTCCCCCTATAGCCAATGTGATAATAAAAAGACAATCGTAACAACAGTAAAATTCAGTTTGAAACAGGACTGTTTCAATTGTGAAAAATGAAACTGAAAGATCTAAATATACGGACATAAACATGAAATCACAAAAGACTACTAGCAGTTAACTGACATGCCAGCTCCAGACCCATTACCAGCTGACAAATAAAATTAATTACCCTCAGTATACAGCTTCCACCAAGATCCCTTCACATGAGGAGTTTAGCATAATGATTTCATATATATACCATAATACATTACCCGTGTCCATGCAATATTGATTTTAGAAATTTAGAATGTGTTTAGTTAAGATGCAAAGACACTATCAAGAAATCAATGTTAATGCCAAAAAAGGCTATACGTAATGACTTTACGACAATACCGTAATTATAACCCTTATGAATTAGATGATTTAAAGGTTGTATAAGTTTGTAAGCGATTTTAGGTATTTTTTACTCTTATGTAAAACATAACCGTAAAATAAGGGATGTGAAATACCAGCCTTGATTAGATGTTTACAGGTTGCATTGTATTTATGAACTAAGGCTTTATATCGATGATAAAATTTAGTATAGGTTTTAACTAGTGTATGATAATTATTACTGATGTAATAGTTTTACTGTTATGAAAAGTTTCCGTTCATTAAAATCGCAAACGTTATTACATACTCGAGCAAATCGAACAAGTTTAGATATGTAAACACCATATGATGGCGCTAATGGAACATCGCCATCCAGAAATGGATAAGTAACTATGTCCCGGCAAAGAAAAATCGTATCTTTATCATACATTTTAGTATTTGTTTATGGCATATAAAGAAAATGTGTCATATAAAGAAAATGTGTTCATGGGCGATCGTTTTCATTTCGTGCAGGAAATATTCACACAGTTTAGTTTTATATACGGGAAAAAATTCTCAAAATATGGATGATCACTGAAACATATGTGTTGGAATTCTGATACCGGTTAAAAAAAGGTAAACAGGTCTTCAAGGAAAACATGTCCTATGATTCCACAATCACCGATGGTGTACGTTTCAAACTCCAAACAGTATTTCACCAGGAACGAGGTGGGGTACCTGAAAGAATGATCCCGGATAGAACTTTACATGATTGACAAGGGATTCTGAGGCAGCCAATGTAAAAAAAACACCTCTGGCTCCGAATTCTAAAAGAGAATACCCAGAATATTTTCAAAAACAAGGGATTCTGAGGCAGCCAATATAAAAAAAAAAAACACCTCTGGCTCCGAATTCTAAAAGAGAATACCCAGAATATTTTCAAAAACAAAACAATTTTCAGAGAGTGTAACATAATTATTTTTAGGCATTGATTTGCCATACCTTGGAAAGTATTATTTAATGATCATTTACAATATGGTGTTTCGAAAAGTCTAGTATTTTTTTGAATAAAAGATCTGTTTCAGATTCATTTATTAATTACATCAAAATCTTTTAGTGGAAGTTTAAAGCACAAATTTATAAATGTATAATAAAAAATTTGGTACTGGTATCCCAATAAAAGGATGAAGTGTACATTTATTTTAGATACAAGTGGTAAAATCAAATGTTTTCAATAACACAAAAAGTTTGAAAAATTGAAATATCTTAAAAAGGAAAAACAGATTGGAGTTTCTACTCAGAATCTCCTATAATGTGACACCACTATCACAGTGATTCATCATGGTTTGTCTTTCTTGTACGCAGTTAAAACATGTGATTTCAAGGAACACGACTTTTAAACACATTTATCAATTTATTGGGGTTCACACTGTTAATGCTTTAGTTTTGTGGCGTTCTTGTGCATTTTTGTTTATTTGTTTTGTCGTTGTCATGCTAGTCCATACTGTCTCAATTCGTGTTGTTGTGAATTGCCGTGATTTTGGATTTATGATTTTAGAATTTCCCCTTTCCTCGTTCTTTTTTCGGTTTTCTTTTGCCGATGTAGTTAATCAAATACCCTACATTGACCAGATTATTGTTTAAGATCTTACACATCTCCACAAGATCATGTTTGTAAATGCAGTCTCGCACTGTACCCTTAAATGAAATTCAGCAAACACTGAGAACATCAGCGGAAAATTCCATATTAATCCTTAATGGTGTCACAAGTTAACAAAATCTGACCTTGAAAAGGTTGAAAAATCCTTCAAAAGACCTGGAAAAGTCCTTGAATTTCATTTGAAAAACTGTGGGAACCCTGTTAGCTAAATTCAAAAACTTCAGATTATTTGTTTTCTTCCAAACATTTCACATCATTTTTGTGTGTAACGCTGACCTCAAATAAAACCTTTTTATTTGCTCAATGCAGTAAAGCGTTGGTCCTTTGCTTGTAACAATGTATTTGTAGAGACTTTGTCTCATCTGAATTTACCATACCCAGCTATTGCAGTCATCACGTGACTTACAACTGATCGATTGTTTACCTAATTAGTGCGTAGTAATTACATTACGATATATGGGGTGTGTCATAATAATTGTATATAACTTATTAACAACAAATCGCACAGCTTATTAACACATATATTTGAAAACTAGAGACGTTCTTCTTTTTATTTCTGTTTTCAATTTCAGTTTGGACTGTTAATCTCTTGCTTCAAAATCGATTTGAAAATTGGTATGCAATGCATTGAAGTCTGTGTTAAATCTAGTAAAATGATGCAAACATGACACTAAAAGTCTTAATTTTTAAATTAAATAATCCTCTGACACCTTATTAACACATCTTTTGCAATAGATCACGTATTATTCCTTCAATTTCATTAATTTATTTCAGTTTGGACTATGAAACTCTTGCTTCAAAATCAATTTGAATACCGAAGGAACAAAACACAAGATTACATAAATCAAAGTTCTGAGACAAGGCAAAAGCAAGAACACCAGAAGACGGAAGACCAAAGACACTACATGCCCACAAAACACACGAACACTACATATACAACACAAAAAAACTAAAGCACTATCAGTGTGAACTCTAAAAAACCCAGAGTGACATAGCATGTCCTGCTCTGTATACAGCACCCGTCACACTGTCAGTGTCACTGTCAATATCATGAATGTATTGCCAATATAATACTTTTACTTGTTTGATAAGGGAAAGTATCCTACGTATATATTTTCAAATACAAGCTGAAAAGAAAGAATGTCATTTACAGTAACTTAGGTATTTAGTTATTTGTTACCACTGAGTTGATGCCTCTGCTGGTGGACTTAAGTCCCCGATGGTATTCACAAGCCCAAAAGTCAGTACTGCGGTACTGACCCGAAAGCCGATTTTATTTCGAACCTTGAAATGTCTAATTTTTTGTAAATTTTGTTGAAAACTAAGGAGTATCTCCCTCATGCAAAGCTCTGTTCTTAGCTGATTTTGGCTTTACCTTAAGATCATTTTGGGTATGTTAGTTTTTTTCAACGTATTTTATTTTATGGTCTTCCAAACGTTTAGATTTTATCTGCACTGAAGAGACATAAGTTGTTGAAATGCACATATGCAGGAAATAAATTCACAGTAACTTCGGTATTTAGTTATTCGTCACCACTTGGTCGATGCCTCTGCTGGTGGACTGTTAGTCCCCGAGGGTATTCACCAGCCCAGTCGTCAGTACTGCGGTACTGACCCGAAAGCCGATTTTATTTCGAACCTTGAAATGTCTGATTTTTTTGTAAATTTTGTTGAAAACTAAGGAGTATCTCCCTCATGCAAAGCTCTGTCCTTAGCTGATTTTGGCTTTACGTTTAGATCATTTTGGGTATGTTCTCTATCAGTTTTTTTTTTTCAACATATTTGATTTTATGGTCTTCCAAACGTTTAGATTTTATCTGCACTGAAGAGACAACAGTTGCCGAAATGCGCATATGCGGAAAATAAATTGACAGTTACTTCGGTAATAAGTTATTTACAATATTATTCTGGCTAATACCTGTTAAACTAAGAAGCACCATAACCTAAACAGATAAAGAAGATAATCTACGTAGTGGTATTGTGTACGTACAAATGTTCATATGGTTCACCGCCGTGCGCGGTCCCGGCTTATGAATAGGCCCGCAGCATCCTCTGAGCTTGGAGTATGAGTCGTCCTTACCGAGGACCCCGAGGGAACCCCGGGATATAGAAATAGGACCTAGTGTCTCCGGCTTGCGGGGTGTGACCCCTCCTAAACAGAGGCTGACCCCGAGGGTCCCGGGATATAGAAATAGGACCCATTCCGTGGTTGTGCGGGATTAATAAATACACAACCCATCTTTCGGATGGGATGTAAACTCAGGTCCACGTGTTGGAAGAAATGCCACGCTTCCTGCACGTTAAAGAACCCTTGTAGCAAGCTCTTTTTGGGGTGGTCCGTAGGTGATCGGCTACAAGGCTAAATTCCCCGCCCTTGACGATTTCACCCTACTTTTCCAGTGGCAGTCAGAATTTCCCGTCCCATGGCCCTTTCCATACCCCAAAGATTTATTTATTAACAAACTTGTTCTCGTCTTGATATAGCTGAAATATTGCTGAGTAGACGTTAAACAATATTCAATTAGTCAATTAGTCATATGGTTCACCTGATGGGACCGAAATTGCCCGTTTCTACCTCTTTTCAATTAAATTGCAAAATTTTCGAACAAAATTGATTAAGGAGGTACGAGTGGTAGAAAATTTGTAATTAGAATGAAAACTGACACCTTTTGTTTTCAAGAGAGCTTTGCTAATAGAACAACATTAGCAAATAAAAAATGGAAAATCCATGTAAGAGTTTTTGAGATATACGATGTCAAAATTTTGGCGGGAAACAGTTCTCTCTAAAGTTTCCTTCAATTACCCTTACCTGTTTAGTATGCCTATAAAAATATATGAAAATATAATTGAAAGTTGATGAAATTTTATACATTGTCTATTTTATGCATTTTAAAGTGACCTATGACCAAGAAAATATGATACATGTTCAAAGTATTTTACCCTGTTTAAAAGCATAAAACCCGAGGATATCGGATGGTTCGGAAATCTGAAACTCATATCCCCTTCATTAATTTTTTAGTTATCCTTTACCAAGGAATGCCCTTATCACACAATTGTGAAAAAAAGTGTAAAAGTTAGATTTCGCTTCTAAAATCAATTTACAGTTTTTGTTTCGTCATTTTTAAGATTTATGTACTCATAACAATTGTCCAAATACTAAGATACTTTTATTGTTATTTAATTGTTGTGCCATTAAAACAATATATCAACTTAATAACAATAGCGTGGGTCTTTTCTCACGGGGAGGGTCACTTCCTATATATTGGTAGGTACGGATGTGCGGCTCGAAAGGTTTTTTTTCAGGTCTGGAATATATGATATAGTTGAAAAACATCAGAAGAAATATATCAATAGGTCTGCTTTTCTACCTCGGACATACCATAAGGTTGCAAATTGCATCATCTCATATACTTAACCGCAAAATTAATCTGCAGATGAGTAACATGGAAATAATTATATGATATTTACACTATACTAAAATACATGAATGGGTTACAAAATTTGATAAAATATATAAAAGGGATTTTTTTCCGCCTTTGCAAAATATATAGTAAAAGGGTTGGTATAAATTATACTGTCCACACACCCATATCAATATATATGTTAAGTGACCCCGTATCTTTTCTCACAAATGGTAGAGGAAAAATACGTTTGTTAGAAAATTTAAGAGATGACAATTTATTTTTCTTTTTCTAAATGCAGCTACAGTATTGTTAATGCTTCGTACCTTATTATAGCATTTTTTTTATAATTCCTAGTAATTATTTCAGTTTGCTGTTTTAATGAACACTAGTTTTGTTTTTACTTGATACCAGATAACAAAATACCGAAGTTACCGAATGGAAAATGACACGAACTCTGTTTTTGGACGCGTCAAAATTTGTTGATTTTGAGCCATGAAGTTTACTGATTGACGATATTGTACTGTTAGAACATTTAAATGATTGGTGGTTTAGTAAAATATGCATTTTTGAATTAGTCGTTTGAACTTTCTTTAAATACCACGACACATTTTTTACATTCTTTAAATTTCACCTCTTTGTTGAAAATAACAAATCCATCCATAGGAAAAAGATGACACTGAAATGACGGAAAATCCTTGATATATTATTTGAAAGGATGTTCCGGTTTTTAGCCTTTAGTTCTTCGTTTGCCGCATATTGAGTACTCGTTAAAAATTTGTTAATCCGATAACACAAGTATTCACACGTTTTTTGACTTCTTTGTTAGTACTGAAAAATAAGACATTGTATTATAAAGTTTTTCGTCTATTGTAAGCACTATAGAAATAAATTTCGATTCGAAAGGTGCGTGTTTTTATCCAAATAAATTGTAAAATAGTAGCTATTTACATGTAACTTATCAACTGTTCTTTTGCAACTTCATAAAAACCTGGTGATTATAACTGTCATGGAAGTGCCCAATTAAGCTTGGATAACTAAGGGTAATGACAAAATTTCCAAAGAGAATTGTCAGAAGACGAAAACCAAAGGGCAAAAAACAATGTAGTTGCAAATCACCTGAAAACCTTTAAAACAAGTGTAACTGAAGGCACATCTCCCCGACTTAAGGGTTTGTGATCCACGTAATCCCCACAAACCCTTCGCTTATTTTTTTTTTATGGGCTGCTTTTCTATACAAGAAACAACTATAAGAGCCATATAGAATGGGACACACGTCATTTATATTTCCCGTGTTTCTTCACTTGATCAAATGCGACCAAACAGATGGAATCCATCGTATCCGGGTTGGATTGATTTTATTGCCTCATCAATTTGCCTCTGGTGTTAAGAAACAGCCCAGAAAATACAAGCCAAAGCAAAACCCAACTGAGTTAGAGTTTTATGATATGATATAATCAAAATCACATTTCCACTGAGGAATTTGACCATTATAATTTGAGTGACATGCAAAACTGCGTTGCAAATAAGACCCCATATCCCATTTCGATGTTTAACATCTAGCCAGTGCAACTTGAATCAAAAGATTGGGAAAGCACTGGCGAAATATACCCCTTTAAAGTGTATACAAACTGCATATTGGCAGGAATTTTCCTGATTCTGGTGCCCGCAATTGATTTATGTCGCTGGAGTAGTCAGGGAAAAAATCCAACGTTCCATATTATATATACAATGTACAAATATATTTGTATATTCTTATTTTGGTGGTATTGTAGTCAGTTAAAGTATATTTTTCAAAGTAATTGATTGAAGAAAAGTGCTTTGTAAGAGAAGAGGTGCCGAGATCTTAACAACCCTTCTTCGTACGAAGCATTGACAGCCGTTTTTCTTACGAAACACTTAATTCAGTTAATAATTCTGCATGAAACACACTTTAAATATTACTTATTTTCAACTCAATGCTGCGTTATCATATTGATGTTCTTTCGCATTCGAATACGAATATGAAGAATACCACTAATTTTTAACAACTATATACTAGGTAAAAAAAGAAACGTTACACTAGTATTTTTTCAACACAATCTTTTTATAAAAGTAATTAATACAAATTTCTAACAAAAGTGTTCAGCTTTCATCATTTTCAAAACAACGATGACAAGTTTTCAACATTTAATGCCGTTTTAAAAATTTCTGGTACACTTTACACAGATAGTGACAAACATCAAATTCACACTTCAATACCTCATATGACCTCCTCTTCCATCCATAACTGTCTGGCGCCGTCGTCGCATAGAAACGACCAGAGTCTTGATTAAGTCTTCTGAGATATTGTTCCTCTCTCTAATTAGTGGGGCAGCAATTCCGATGGATTTCAGCTACTCCTGACTGGACGCCAAAGTTCATCCCTCAGGTGCCCGATTGGAGGCATATCAGGAGACATTGCTGGCCAGGGTAGCAAATATTATTCAAGTAGTCCATAGATAGACGTGCAACGTGACACCGGGCGTTGTCCCATTGGTACAAGTGATTAAAACGATATCTACGCAGGAAAAGTGGGGGGGGGGTGGTACCACAGAAGGAAAAATTACGTCCCTATACGGTATTTCATTAAGGCTACCAATAATTTTCAGTTTTTAGTGGTCATTGTGTGCTATTCCTTCCCATACCATGATTATGCAACCACCTAAACGATCGGTTTCCTGTACATAGTTATGAGAATAATGCTCATTGCGTCTGCGGTACACCCTGACCCTACCGTCACTAAACTTAAGATAAACCTTTGATTCATCGCTGAATAACACTTGCTACCACGTCAGTCTATTCCATTTAACACGTGCACGAGCCGTATGACGACGTGTCAGGGTCGGTCCCTTTGTAACCGACGTGCTCTTAGACTAACCTTGCATAAGCGATTACGCACCGTTTGAGAAGAAATGATGTTACGGATGAGAGAGATGATCTGGCGTGATGTAACACCTGCATTCACAAACCGGTTATATGTAAGTGTATAATCCGGATATGCCTGTCCTGACGTAACGTCGTTTTACGTGGGTACCTGTGCGAGGGTGATCATTTGTCGTGCTAGCATTTCTTATACGAATTCTTAGTCTATAAAATTGTCATTCTTGACACATTTAAATGATTTGCCACTTCAACCACACTCATTCCTGTATGGAACATTCCACTGGCTTCTTCTCGCTCATTTTGAAGTAGGCGGGGCATTGATTAATGTGCAACTTTTCCAAATTTGACGGTGTCATTTTGTTTACTATTGTTTACTACACTAATAATGACCATTTAAACGAGTCGAGTGAACCTGTATACTGGTAAAAATTTAAAAATAGCCTTTTTGTTAAATTTCGAATAATGTCGTAACGTCATTTTTGATTTTGGTAAAAAAATGTTTATTTGAAAGACAAATCATTGTAGTTGCTGTTGTTTATCATTAAAATGTAAAACCATAAGAAATGTAGATGTTTCTCACTAATAACTGGTGTAACGTTTCTTTTTTTTTTGCACAACTGTATGTTATGTTTACACATGTAACTCAATGTGGGTACATAAAACTTCATTTTCTGTAATTTTGTCGTAATAATAATTTTTGTTACAGGTGCACCTGAATTCTATCTGGTCGTTTTCTGATTCACATGTTGAATTTGGAACGCATTCACTTGAGCTTCTAGGGCTAAAACAAGTTTGCCCCGCCGATCTTTCTGAAAGAAGAATTAAAATCATTTTTACTTAAAAATTGCACTCATAGTCGCTTCTGTGTTAATTTTTCAAAATTCATAAATCGACCACAAGTTTCGGAAGAAATAAGCAGAGGATTGATGAAAAGGTGGGGTTGAGGTTCGACGTAAGTGGTATAAACATTTAAGGTTCATATGCGACAGTCTATAATTTTGACTCCAACAAGAGGCTCTCAAGAGCCTGTATCACCTGGGCCACGGCTGGCATATGCAGTAAAATAATCCCAATGTTTTAAGGGCATTATTTTCAAATTTGTTAATAGACATTGATGTTATATTATCTTAAGTTTAACTATATTCCAGACTGGCAGCTATTTTGGATTTGTGTGCAGTTCTGTTGTCACCTTTCTTGAAGGGAACAATTGAATCTAATTTTGGTTCCAATTGACTAAATATTTTCAGAGGAGAACATCTTTAAATGCTTTACGATAGGCTTCCGATAGGTCTCAAGGTTAAACTATGTTCCCCACAGGGACCATCGTGAATGCGATGCAGACAAGTCAGGCAAATTTTTCAAACGGGAACAACTATGGTCCGTTGTGACCAAGTATGTTTTCATTATTGGCCAAGTAATTTCAGGAGAAGATCTTTTAATGTTTTCCCAATGGGTCAAATGTTAAATCTGTTCCCCGCTGGCAGCCATCTTGCATAAAGCAAAGACTTGAAAAACAACTCTTTTGCAGGGCAGTAACCTAAATACTATTGTGGCCAAGTTTGGTTCCAATTGTCTGAAAAGTTTCAGAGATCTTTGAATGTATTTTCCCATAGAGTCCAATGTTAAAACTATGATCCCAACTGGCGACAATCTTGGATATAGCGCGGATCTGAAACAAAAAGGACTATTGTGGCCAGGTTTGGTTTCAATTGGCCAAGTAGTTTCAGTGGCCAAGTTTGGTTTCAATTGGCCAAGTAGTTTCAGAGGAAATGATCTTTGAAATTATTATCCCATAGGGTCCAATGTTAAAGATCACCGCTGGCGACCATCTTGGATATCGCGAAGATCTAAAAAACATTTTTTCCAGGGGACCATCTAAGGACTATTGTAGCCAAATTTGGTTTTAATTGGCCAAGTAGTTTCAGAGGAGAAGATCTTTGAAATTATTTTCCCATAGGGTGCAATGTTAAAACTATGATCCCCGCTAGCGGCCATCTTGGATATAGTGCAGATCTGAAAAACAACTTTTTTTGAAGGGGACCATCTAAGGACTATTGTGGCCAAGTAGTTTCAGAGGAAAAGATCTTTGAAAGTATTTTCCCATAGGGTCCAATGTTAAAATTATGATCCCCGCATGATCCAGCCATCTTGGATATAGCGCAGATCTGAAAAACAACTTTTTTGCAGGGGACCATCTAAGGACTAATGTGTCCAAGTTTGGTTTTGATTGGCAGAGTAGTTTGAGAGGAGAAGATCTTTGAAATTATTTTCCCATAGGGTCCAATGTTAAAACTATGATCCCCGCTGGCGGCCACCTTGGATATAGTGCGGATCTGAAAAACAACTTTTTTGAAGGGGACCAACTAAGGACTATTGTGGCCAAGTTTGGTTTTAATTGGCCAAGTAGTTTCAGAGGAGAAGATCTTTGAAAGTATTTTCCCATAGGGTCCAATGCTAAAACTATGATCCCCGCTGGCGGCCATCTTGGATATAGCGCGGATCTGAAAAACAATTTTTTTGCAGGGGACCATCTCAGGCTATTGTTGCCAAGTAGTTTCAGAGGAGAAGATCTTTGAACGTATTTTCCCATAGGGTCCAATGTTAAAACTATGATCCCCGCTAGCGGCTATCTTGGATATCGCGCGGATCTGAAAAACAACATTTTTGAAGGGGACCATCTAAGGATTATTGTGGCCAAGTTTGGTTTCAATTGGCCCAGTAGTTTCAGAGAAGAAGATTTTAAAATGAAAAGTTTACGCCGGACGGACGACAGACGGACAGACCGACGACGGACGAAAAGTGATGGCAAAAGCTCATCCTGGCTATAGCCAGGTGAGATAAAAAGGGAAAGTTTTTGCTTTCAATGTAAGCAACTACCCAAGTAAAAAAATCCTTCAAATAAATCGCAGAAATAAATCGAGAACAAATCTGTAATTTGTTCTCGATTTGAATGCGATGTAAATTTGCATGCAAATGAGCTAACAAATCGCATTTAATAAATCGTAATCAAATCGCATTTAATAAATCGCAAGCAAATCGCATTTAATTCATCGCAAGCAAATTGTTTCCAAATTGTAATCAAATCGAAATAACAAATTGCAACCAAATCGAAAATCCATTTCAATGAATTGTAACCAATTCGCAAACAAAAGTTACACACAGAGATAGGCATGTATGTGTATTATGTACACAAAATGTATTTTCAAGCAGAATTTCTGTATAATATGAAAAGAAGCCTATAATATTGAATCACCAATGTGAATATGCAAAGTAATGAAACAGAGAAATAGTGGTCTATGCATTTTGAGTTATGTAAAAATGTTACAACTCACATTATGTAGAACACATGTGTACACATGAAATTAAATTCAATCAAGGATCAGCTATAGCACTTATTAAATTAATTCTTCATCTTTACCTACAATATTGCTACCTAGTATTTGATCTACCCATAAATAACCTTATTTTAATTACCCCCCAAAACAATATTAGGTTCAAAAAGACACATGCATCATGATCTTGAACAATATGAATTTACAAAATAAAAATCAAATATTTCACTTTAAAGATTAAATATTGTTGATTACTCACAATCTGCATATATCCACATCTTACATTGCCTAATGACTTAAATTTTCCAATTGTCAATATGCATTTGTACATGTATAAAGTACCATTACTTAAATTCATGCACATACAAAATTCTGGCTCCACTTTTGAATTATATTGCAGGAAGTATGCCTGTGAGCATGCCCAAATACATCAACATTTTAAACAAATTGTAATGAAATCAAAAATGAAGAATATTGTAAACATGAATACCAACAAAGTTAAATAAATTGTTAACAAATCGAAGAAAGGTCTCAATGAATCGCAACCAAATCAGTTTTAAGAAATGAATTGTAATCAAATCGAAAAACCATATTTAGCGCATTTCGATTTCTTTTCGATTCATTAATTGAATTGTAAAGAAATCGTGTAACTAAATTACATATATACAATTTGAATGCAATTTGTTTGCGATTTGTTAACAATTTATTTCCAAAACTTTTTACTTGGGTAGAATTTATATTATAGCCATTACTATGTACCTTTGTAGTTTGAGTAATAATTTTCAAAATTGGTTAACTTGATTTGCTTTTCTGTTCCGAGCAACTGAAATGCTAGTATATTTCATTAGAGTACAACGATATCTTGTTTGAAATAAATCTGATGAAAACATATACTGAAAGGAAAATACCTACTACAGATAGGATTTGTTCCATTCCATCGATGATTATATTCACACGTTCTCATCAAGTTTCCAGATACTTTTGTGTATTTCGTTTTACACGTGTATTTCACTACTGATCCCTTGATACTTGTCTGTGAAACGTTTTTGATTGCATTCTCTACATCCACCGGAGCCGGACACTGTGGACCTACAATAGAATTACTCGAAAATGTTCATACTTTCAGTTTCTTCACAAAAAAAAGTTTTGATATATTTATAGATATAATATATGATGAACCAGTTGCAATTTCTTATGTGTTTTAACTTGTGTATTTATTTTGCACGGATGTAAGCATGTAGCACTGTAAAAAAAAATGTACGACATTTACTCGTTCGGATAAAATCCTATGCAAAACTAACTAAGAAAATATTGGTTTTTATTGTCGGTGAATAAAAATGATTTCAATTTAAACAGAATTTTATCCACCTACAGATGGTTTGTTTTAAGAAAAAGATAATGATTGATTGAATATTGTTTAACGTCTACTCAGCAATATTTCAGCTATATCAAGACGAGAACAAGTTTGTTAATAAATAATCACTTTGGGGTATGGAAAGGGCCATGGGACGGGAAATTCTGACTGCCACTGGAAAAGTATGGTGAAATAGTCAAGGGCGGGGAATTTAGCCTTGTAGCCGATCACCTACGGACCACCCCAAAAAGAGCTTGCTACAAGGGTTCTTTAACGTGCAGGAAGCGTGGCATTTCTTCCAACACGTGGACCTGAGTTTACATCCCATCCGAAAGATGGGTTGTGTATTTATTTATCCCGCACAACCACGGAATGGGTCCTATCTCTATATCCCGGAACCCTCGGGGTCAGCCTCCGTTTCGGAGGGGTCACACCCCGCAAGCCGGAGATATTAGGTCCTATTTCGATATCCCGGGGTTCCCTCGGGGTCCTCTGTTAGGAAAACTCATACCCCAAGCTCAGAGGATGCTGCGGGCCTATTCATAAGCCGGGACCGCGCACGGCGGAGAACAAGATACTGAAGGTACTGTTAATTTAGTTTCTGCATTGGGCCATTTCGACAACCATGTCTCTTCAGTTCAGATAAAATCAAACAATTCTGAAATCAATTATCCAACTAATATGTGAAAGCTGACAGAGAAAATAATAACCAATTAGATCTATATTGGAATTCCAAAATCATCTAAGGAGATGGCTATGCAGAGGGAGATACTCCCTAGTGTTTAGAAATTTTTCTGAAATTTAGATATTGCAAATTTTTGAATAAAATCGATTTTTGGGCCAGCACCGAAGTACTGGCTACTAGGTTAGTGAATACCCTTATAAAGGCCTTAACGTGCATAAGAACTTGTTGATGACGGCAAAGGTTAAAATATTACACATCCATAGATGGAGAAATTTTTTAAAAAATGGACCATAAAAATGATGATTTTATTAAACTTTTGTTATAGTCCTTTGTCATCTTGTCGTGACTTCAAAGCCGTTAGAAAAACATTAACTATTTCTTTCAAAATATTTTGTTGAAATAATATACACATTATCATTGTAATCTTTATGCTGGTAATATAAATATAGAGTTCAAAATAGATAGGTTGTTAATAAGCAACTATATGTTATAACACTAAGTCATTATCTTGAAATTTGAATATTCCTGATTTAACAGGTTAATTAAAAAAAGCTCGTTGTCCAAATAAAAAAAATGTTAAAAAATGATAATCCATTAATGAAAAACAAAAACAAAAAACAATCAACCGAAAGTTGCTTATTTAAGACCGCCAAAATTGTGAGACTGAGGCGGACGTTGCTGATGAATCATTCTACCGGCCACAACCAAATTAATCGTACAACAATATTTTTAAAACCATTTTAAGGCATTTCCTTCATTAAATCAATAGCATTTTTTTTGTTAGATTGTCTACATAAATACATACATTAAGTACTTTTTTCATACCTTTTTTCTTTATTTCTGATTCTATAATCATTATAAAAAGTGTTACATTTCTATGTTATGTTTCAAGCATGAAGCTGTATTTGTCTGTACTGAAAGTAAGTTATGACCTTTAAAGAAATTTATGTTTTTTATGAAACTTAGGTCTTTTTGTATTTTGAACCATTGGGCCGATGCCACTGCTGGTGGACAAGAGGTCCCCAAGGGTATTCACCAGCCCAATAGTCAGACTTTACCTTGCGTTTTATAAAAATTTTACTGTTTTAATCAAAATTCTAACCACTTTATAATACCGAGACTTCATTCCGTGTATTGCACTCGGCAGATGTCCTTGGAACTGGATTTAGCCTCCTATTTCGATATATTTGATAATGAGTACTTCTTACTGGGCAACTTTTGGATTATTACTTTCCATATTCTTTGATTATAATGCTGCTATGAGAGGTTACTTCTTGAAACACGTGTACAGTATAACGAAATTTAATGTTTATATGCAACTTCGGTATTTTTTGTATTTTGAATCATTGGGCCGATGTCACTGCCAGTGGACCAGAGGTCCCCGAGGGTATTCACCAGCCCAATAGTCAGACTTGTCTGACATGAAAATTTTACCTTGCTTTTCATAAAAATTTACTGTTTTAATCAAAATTCTAACCACTTAAAATACTGAGGCTTCATTCCGTGTATGGCACTCGGTTTAAGTCCTTGGTACTGGATTTGGCCTCCTATTTCAATATTTTTGGTAATGAGTACTTCTTTCTGGACAGCTTTTGGATTTTGGCTTTCCATATTCCTTGATTATAATGCTTCTATGAGAGGTTACTCCTTATTACACGGGTGCATAACGAAATTTACTGTTTTTTATGCAACGTAGGAATTTTTTGTATTTTGAACCATTGGGCCGATGTCACTGCTGGTGGACCAGAAGTCCCATAGGGTATTCAATACCCCAATAGTCCTCGCGTTTTATAAGAAATTGTTGTTTTAATCAAAATTCTAACCACTTAAAAATACTGAGGCTTCATTCCTTACATAGCACTCGGTAGATGTCCTTGGTACTGGATTTGGCCTCCTATTTTTGGTAATAAGTACTTCTTTCACGACAACTTTTGGACTATGGCTTTCCATATTCTTTGATTATAATGCTGATATGAGAGGTTACTCCTTGAATCACGTGTACAGCATAACGAAATTTAATGCTGTTTTTCATACAACTTAGGTATTTTTGTACTTTGAAACATAACAAAATTTACTGCTTATTAGTATTATGCACTTGGAATTTTTTGTTCTTTGAAACCACTGGACTAGAGGTCCCCGAGGGTATTTACCAACCTAGTAGTCAGACTTGTCTGAGATGAAAATTTTCTTTTGCTTTTTATAGAAATTGTTTTTTTAAACTTCCAACCCTTCAAAAATACTGAAGTTTCATTCCTTGTATTGCACTTGGCGGTTGTCCTAGTTAAAGGATTTGACCTCCTGTCTCGATATGTTTAGTGAAGAGTAATTATTTTTTACTTTTTCAGGATTATGGCTTTCAATGTCATAAAATTAGCACACAGACACTCCAAAGTAATGTTCAGAACAACAAAATGGGTGCTTGGATTTGTACCAACGGGCTACCACCCAATCAAAATCTGGTTTTCATCATAAGCCGGGGATAATTACTTTTGCTTGCATTTTTAACGTTCTGTCATTATCGACTTATTAGTTTTCCTTCCATAAATATTTGCGGTGAACATTGACACCAGTAGGAGAAAGCACAATGAGGCATTTATTGAATTCATTGTACAATTTTTTCATTTAAAGTTTCCCCCATATGTTGTTTTTATCCATTCTGTTCTTGCGTTGTTTATAATTTGCTTAGAAAAAATAAAGATAGTAAATAAAAGTGATCAAAGGCCTTACGAAATTTAAACAGATTTTGTAATATGTCAGACAGCTCGTATTATCAACTGGAATTTGAAAAAAAAAATCAATTGGAAAAATTTTTTAATATACAAATGTTGTGGAGCCTAAAATGAACCTTACTAAATCAATTGTCAATATTTTTACTTGCTTTGCACTGAAGAGCAGATGATCAAAATTCTAAAGTAGCAGGAAATTGGTGTTAAAATTTACAAATAACACATTTTCCAATTGCAGATATTATTTCTTCCGGATTCACTATAATTTCTTCAATTATTGATTTTGTTAAATACTTTCGATATACAGTAACTGAAAAAACCTTTTTCTTCATCTCCCTCCGGGCATTCATATCGTATTGCATTTGTGATGACCAGCGTCTACAATGTAGCTGAAATTGTTTTGTTTAGACTTTTTTGTACATAGTTTTTGTTTGATTTTATTTTTTATTTTTATTGTGTTTTGAAAAAGGCCCGGAAAGGGGCTGAAATGTTAACTGTATTATTTGTGTACTATTCACTTTCGTCTATTGTTTGATTATATTCTTCTAACAAAGTGTGTATCCTGTCGGATCCAGTACGTCAGGAATTTTGGTGTTGTTGCTTTGTTTATAGATGTTTATATATACGAGACCTGTCCGGCTCTTCCTCAAAACACAATAAAAAAGTATAAAATACAATCAAACAAAACCTATTTACAACGACTAAAATACAAATGTTTATACAAAGTGTCGAGAGCTAAATGTTGGATGCTGTTGTTTACACATGTAACATAAGAAGGGAAAAAAGAATTTTGTCGGTATGCGTACATCGATTCACTAAAATTTCCAGAAAGAAAGATCTTCTCAAGAACTCCTGTGATCCGTCTGAATTTTTAACATACATGGATAAACTGTCCCATTTCGTTAGAAAACATGAATTAAAGCTAAAAACATACAAGAACGCAAATTTGAAAGAGATAATATCGAACATGTTTTCCCGCCACAACAACGTACTGTAAGCACCCAAAGTCTTAAAAAATGTAGAAATAGGCGTTTTAAAAGGAGGCAGACTACATCAGAAATCCAAACATCTACAGTGTTAAATCTGACTGACACCCCTCTCTCTGCAGCCGAAGAATCTATTCTCTCTAAAGGCCGTGGATTTTGCCCAACCCAAAGTCATTTGAATATCAAACAACTGAGAGACGACATGACTGCATTTTTCAGACGGTTGCGACTCAAAGAATATTTCGCAAGAAAAAATGAAGAGGATGGTTTATCAGAGCATTCTGATTTAGCCTCTGAGTCTGAATCTATAAATCCTTTTAAAAAGAAAAATACTTGGACGCCCAAGTGAAGTAGATCAAAAGCCTTGGAATTCTACATCGATAAAGTTCAAGAAAAGGTCGAAAACTTATTACCACAACAAAGTCCTCAAATTTCAAATATTTCGAAAGAAGAAAAGCAGGCAATTCAAAGTTTAGAAAAGAGGGAGGATATCGTAATTAAAAAAGCAGACAAAAGTTCTACCGTAGTCGTCATGAATACTAATAACATTGTCGAAGCAACCAGGCAACTGTCAAAACGCGAATATTACAAAAAAAAACTAAGTTTCGACCCAACTAAAAAGTACAGTGAAGAAATAGCAACAGCTCTAAAGGCAATGTTAGAACAAGATGACTTAGACGAGGAAACTTTTGAAGGTCTTCTTCCTGAAAATCCGAGAGCTGGTTTATTCTATCTATTGCCAAAAATACATAAAGAAGGAAGTCCAGGACGTCCAATAATAAACTCTATTCGGCATCCTACTGAAAAAATCTCTCAATTTTTAGATTTTCACCTGCAACCCTTTGTAAAAAAATTGCCTTCTTTTATTCAAGACACTACAGATTACATCAACAAAACTCCGAGTTTAAGACCTTTCGCCTAACACACTTTTGGTAACTTTAGACGTGACATCCCTTTATACAAACATCCCACATGAGGAGGGAATCGAAGCCTGCCGTAAAGTTTGGGACAGTAGAGAGAAACAATCACCCTCTACAGAATCACTGGTAAATCTTTTGGATCTTGTATTGAAACGCAACAACTTCGTTTACAACAACGAGAATTTTCTTCAGGTTAATGGGACAGCCATGGGTATTCGAGTTGCACCATCATATGCCAACATATTCATGGGGGACTTAGAAAAACGTATGCTCCAAGACGCACCACATAAACCTTACAGCTGGTTGCGCTTCATCGATGACATCGAAATGAAATGGTCTGATACCAGAGAACACCTTGACGAATTTGTAGAATTTATCAATAGTTATGATCCTTCCATAAAATTTACAGTCAATATATCTGAAACAAGAAATGTATTGCTTGATACGACCTCAACACTCGTCGATGGTCAAATACATTTTGATTTGCATACTAAAGCGACAGATTCACATGCGTACCTGCTCCCTAGTAGCTGTCATCCTAGACACTGCGTTAATGCCATCCCATATGGCATTTCAAACCGAATACGTCGTATCTGTTCGCAAGAAGAAACATTCAAACAGAGGATCAGAGAACTCGCCCAACATCATGTGAACAGGGGTTACAAAGAAAAGCATGTAAGAATAACTGTCCAAAAGATCTCTTCGATTGACCGAAGCGAATTGCTAAATCATCGGGAAAGAAAGAAGAAAAATTTGCGGACGCCACTGGTTACAACTTTCCATCCACAGTTACCTCATTTGTCAGCTATAACCCGTGAATATATGCCGATTCTACATGCATCACCCAAAATGAAAGCCCTTTTTCCAGAACCTCCCTAGTATCATTTCGTCGTCCCAAATATCTGAAGGACATTCTCGAAAGAGCCAAAATACCATCAGTTTACAACATGTCGCGACAAGCGTTGCCTTCTGTGCAAATATAGATCTACAACAAAAATATTCAAAAGCACAGCAACAGGCGAGTCCTATAAAATATCTAATTCTAACCCCGTTGGGTTCCTACCATAGACCGTTATATTTAAATTTTTAGGCCCTGCATTAGCGTAAATATTCGCAAATCCGGGGAGATGGGCAAGTTTCCACGTTGACTGAATTTATAGACAGCTTATTCATTCATTTAACTAACAGTCTGCATTCTCTTTCACTTTGTTTAAGAGATCCATGGGACTTGTTTTGCTTTAAAATAGGAATTAGAGTGAGTACCGATGAAAACCCAACATCTTATTCGTGCTTCGTTTTTATGGTATGTTAAGGATCGATCTATGCTGAGCGCCCCATCTAAATATGGGCTCTTTCAATTTTTTGAAAATGACACTTAGAAATCTTTCGTTTTTTATTCGGTTTTCCAATTGTTTTGATATAATCTGCACTGATGAGACATAGCCATATGCAGAAGATAAATTAACTGCAATTTTGGATACTTGATTGAAAAAAATTTACAATGAAAATAATTATTTTGGCTTGAACCATCTACCTGTGATGAATTTTTCATCTGTTTTTATCAATTCAGATTCTGAGTCTTTTAATATTAAATATTGAATTTTTGTTGATTTCAGTGGGACTCGAACCCCCTCTGTCAAGGTTCTACGGGTTTAAAAGTCTAGAACGCTACCACTGGACCACCACTTCCATGTTCAAATTTCGGTTAATTAACATACTTAAGTCTCGTATTACGAGTCAAAATAAATTTGTAGTTCTTTATATTTTACATCCCTTTGGACTCCCACAGAGATGGCGTGGGCAGTGTAATCTGTCTGTAATATCTGTGCATTCGAAGAGCAGCCAAATCCCTCGGTGGGAAGGCAATCTCGATATTCATGTCTCTAATTCTAACCCCGTTGGGTTCCATAGACCGTTATATATATATATATATATATAAAAATAAATTATATGAGTCTGAATATATATATATAAGGGTATATAGACAACATGATAAACAAAGTGAATGACACAAATAAAATTACAGTTGATATTTCGAGACCTGTCCGGCTCTTCATCAAAACATTGAAACATTAAAAAATAAAACCTATTTACAAAGACTTAACTACAAATATTTATACAAAGTGTCAAGAGCTACATGTTGGATGCTGTTGTTTACAGATGTAAGATGAGAAGGATATATAAGGTAAATAGGGTATGTAAGGATATATATATATAGATATATACATACTACATTCTGGGGGATTTCCTGACCATTTGCCATTGAGTAGACATGTTCTGTTCCGGTCACCAGACGTCAAGGTAAATCTGTCATTACATTTGTATTGCACAACAGATTTGTAACCGTTCTCACTAATACTTATATTTGAATTGGCCACGCTTTGCAACCAAGGACATTTTATTTCTGGAAAAAAAGATAAAAAAAAGTTTTTTACATTGCATGAAGTCCTTTTTTTTTAAATTAAAAAAGTTTGCATAAACCTCACAGAGTCAATAAAACCTCAAGCCTTACCAAAGACTTTTTGTAAGAATGTTGCTACTTATCCATATGAATTTAATTCTGTCATCCGAATCAAAAATGAGATTCTTCCTTCTTCAGAAATATTTTTTTTTAATTTTGTGCAGAATTTGTTTTAAAAAATGGATAAAAAGTGACTGCAACCCTTTTGCAGGCTGGATCCGTCGGTGTTTCCTAAAAGCACAAAAGAAATTAAAAAAAATAAATCACTATTTGTTTTATTATAAATAGCGAACACATTTCTATATCAGTAAAACAGATGATTTGTAAGACTTAATTCGGCTTTCGGGCCAGCACTAAATTACTGGCTAACAGTCTAACAGGAGAAGCATCGGCCCAGAGGTATCAAATAACAACGTTCCGAAGTTACTGTGAATTTTATTTCTGCATATGACCATTTCGACAAGTTATGTCTCTTCAGTGCAGATCAAATCAAAACATTCTCCTTGTAAAAAATAAATGCACACAAACATTTTATTTGTGCATACCTGTTTCACACCTAGTTCCAACATATCCCGGGACACATTCACATGTGTAGATGCCAACGCCATCAATACAGTTGCCACCATGTTGACAGGGATTTGAATCACACTCGTTAATATCTATTAAAATTAAATCTAAATACATGTGAAAAAGAAAGGAAATGGGGCAAATGTCAAGGAGACAACATCCAATATCCAGGCTAAAACGACCCAAACCAAAGCATCCAGGGGTATTCTAAATAACGAAATATCGAAGTTACTGTGAATTTTGTTTCTGAATATGCGCATTTCAACAACTCATGTCTCCTCAATGCAGGTCGAATCAAAACATTTATGTTCTCCTTGTAGAAAATAAATGCATACATTCACATGTGTAGATGCCAAGGCCATTAGTACAGTTGCCACCATGTTGACAGGGATTTGAATCACACTCGTTAATATCTATTAAAATGTAATCTAAAATCATGTATATTCTAAATAACAAAATACCGAAGTTCCTGTGAAATTAATTTCTGCATATGCACATTTCGACAACTTATGTTTCCTCAGTGCAGATCGAATAAAAATATTTATGTTCTCCTTGTGAAAAAAATAAATGCACACAAACATTTTATTTGTGCATACCTGTTTCACACCTAGTTCCAACATATCCCGGGACACATTCACATGTGTAGATGCCAACGCCATCAGTACAGTTGCCACCATGTTGACAGGGATTTGAATCACACTCGTTAATATCTATTAAAATTAAATCTAAATACATGTGCAAAAGAAAGGAAATGTGGCAAATGTCAAGGAGACAACATCCCATATCCAGGCTAAAACGACATAAAACAAAGCATCCAGGGGTATTCTAAATAACGAAATATCGAAGTTACTGTGAATTTTGTTTCTGCATATGAGCATTTCAACAACTTATGTCTCCTCAATGCAGGTCGAATCAATACATTTATGTTCTCCTTGTAGAAAATAAATGCATACATTCACATGTGTAGATGCCAACGCCATTACTACAGTTGCCATGTTGACAGGGATTTGAATCACACTCGTTAATATCTATAAAAATGTAATCTAAAATCATGTATATTCTAAATAACAAAATACCGAAGTTCTTGTGAAATTAGTTTCTGCATATGCACATTTCGACAACTTATGTTTCCTCAGTGCAGATAGAATCAAAATATTTTGGAAATCCATAAACAGAAATATGCATAAAAGCTGATAGAGAAAAAAACCAATAGGATCTAAAAAAGACCAAAATTAGACCTAAATTATTTCAGGATTAAGATACCGTAATTGGGGGATCTTGGAATTAAATTTTGTCCAATATAATAATACATAACGGATGTTCTAGTCGACTGGCTCCAAATAGCATATTGGAGGAACCATATTATCGGTAAAGCGATGAAATGGAAATATGTCCGTCACAACCGATTTCACCAAAATAACAGACAATTTTTCAGCACCATTGTAGAAAGAAACAAGGAGAGCATAGATCTTGGGTTACATCCTTCAAATGTTGCATTTGACTTTATTACAAATAGGCTATTAAAACTATCAAAACTATTTCATATTACACTAAATTCACCGTACAGTTGGTACCATGTTAATTTTGTACACAATTCTTTGATAACACATAGGAGGAAGGCAATAGTACAATTTTTAATTCCATTATTAATGCACACAAATTTGTATATCGTCTCCAATTTTTCTATTTAAGGTAGATCAGTAGTCTTCCGCCATTTTGAATTCGTTATTTATGTTGTTGTGGTATTATCTGCTTTTTAAATATGCAAATATTTTTATTTGTAATAAATCAATCAATATTATATTCATTATACAATATGCAAAGGACCTACATGGAGTTGAATTTACATGTCTTTATCTAATTAGACGAGGCATGGTAACTTGATAATTAAATAAGTTGGAACAGGATATTTCAAAAAGGGAGATAATCTGATAAAAATATTTTACATAGATATCACTATGAAAATTCACATTTTATAAATTTTATGGAAAACAAAGTCGGTGACCCCCATTTTTCTTTTTATTTTTTTAAAGTATGTTCAAAGGGCTAACACATGAATAAAGTAGCAAAAAATCTATGGAATAGTTTTTAAGAAATCAACAATATACCTGTTTTTCCCTATATATTCATTAGAAATATTTGATTATTTTGATATCAGTTATTTTAAAAACAAGCACGGTGACCCCCCTTTTTTATTTTTTTATTTCAATGCTAATATAATAAGGAAACTTTCCTGAGAAAATAAAGACAATCTATGGTAAACAAAATTTGGACTACCCATCTACCTTAACCCTGATTTTACCAGGAGGAAATTCGATCCTCCAAAATCACGTATTGAAAACTCATTTAAGTAACTATGAGACTTTTTTGTGGTGCCGTGTACCGTTATTTTTTTTTTCGCATGGTTTTAAACATTAACCGCTCTGAAACCCTTCACTTGTATGTACGCATATAAACAGGATTTTCATTCATTACCATAGCAGTTACTATGAGTAATGCGTTTTCAAATTTCGCAATAGGTGTCAGTCTTTTGTAAGAGCAACCCCTCTAAAAGTACTCAAGAGAATGTCACTGAACCAAAAAGCAAGCACAATATATACCAGAGATCAAGCATTGTCTAATTGTCCGTGAGTTTTTCACCTTTCTACATTGCACTTGTACCAACAAATCAGGAAATTTATAACACATAATTTCCAAGACCTCTAAATGAATTTAAACTAATCATGACATAAATGTTACTGTTGAAATCCTGACCAAGTGTTATTATTCTAGTGTCAATAATTTGTCCTCTAAAGCAGTAAGAAGTTTTTGAAACGAAGGACTTTATGGAAATACAGACAAAATTGTTTTATAGAACTGATGGAAACCAAACATTCATTTCCGTAATATGTCTTGTAACTTTGGTGCAGATTTATTATAGAAATGTAATATTCTCATAGAACAGTTAATGACTCTATTTCTGAAAACATCCCCACGGTTGGAACCTAACTTGGTTGGATGATAAACGGATGGAACAATTTTTGAATTGTATCCAGTACTGTAATGAAATCGATGATATTGTGAACAGGATCTATATATCATGTATAGTAAGTTTGCGGATAACGCCACTATCCCTGAGTTCATCTTGGTTCTAAATGCAGAGAAGTCCAGAAAAATCGATATTTCATGAAATAACAGATTCTTGAAGATAATCATATGTTTCTAGTAACTTATCCAAAAATAGGTTGTTTTAGCCGAACCCTTATTATTAAATGCAGTGTGTTCAGGGTGAATCTCACAACTATGAATTCATGGGATATGTTGGCATTCGTATACAATTCTTGTGACAAATGATTTTTTGATATTAGTGCCATCAAAAGCATGCACGTAGAGTCCTAATGACGTGGAAGCACAAAAAAGGGCAATCGAGATCTTGGGTTGCCTGAGACCTCATTAAGTCATAGGTAATCACTCTGAAATATTACCAGGAAGCAAAGCCCTGTCTCCTTGAAGGATACACACATATAAGAGATAAGAACATAACAATAAATCTATCAGATATCTGAAATGAGTTCTTTTTTTTTCATTTTTTCTGATCTTGAAGTGTATTCGATCGACTATGGCATTTGTATTTAGGAACATAATTATTGAAAACAAAATTCTTTTTATCTCACCTGACCCAAAGGGTCAGTGTGAGCTATTGACATCACTTCGTCCTTCGTCCGTCTGTCCGTTAAGTTTTCACATTTTCATCAACTCCTCTGAAACCACTGAAGCAAATTCCACAAAACTGTACAGAAATGTTGAATGGTAGGCCCTTCGCAATAATTGTCCATTTTGTTCCGATCCGACCAAAAAAGGCCGCCAGCATGTTTAACATTGGACTCTATGGAAAAAAACATCCAATCCATCATCTGCTCTAACTATTGAATCAAATTTAATTATACTGTAATGGTATTGGGAAGGTTCTTAACAAAGATTGCTCATTTTGTTCCGATTCGACAAAACACTTGGCCGTCAGCGCAGAGCATAAAAAACTGCTGTTAAGCATTTTAACAGGTGAGCGATACAGGCTCCGTCTCTGGGCCTCTAGTTTTTCTTGTTTGGTAGATGTACACACGAGATGGGTATTCATCATTTTTTTTTATCTATGTTGCTATGGAAAGTAAAACGAAACAGAATTGTCCATCGCTAAATGTTGATGCGATGGTAATTACAGATTAACACAAAAACCAAATAAACAACATGATGTAAATGGCAGAAACCGGGTAACCTCAGGTGACTGATTTTTTTTTTATACTTACAAGACACACACTATATGAATCTCCTTTGTCGAGTCCGCTAATGGGGTAAAATGAAATAGAACATGGATGTGATAGTGGTCACTTGGAGGTTATCACCAATCTATTCAAGTGTGTTAATGAAATATAAATCCAGTGATTAAAAAAGGCTTAATGTACCAAAGAAAGAGATCCTTTCTCATGTTCGAGACAGACATCTCTTAGAAATAGCCAACTTGATATGTTGGCCGTATGAAACTTTGCTGCTTTGAAAAACTTCAAAAAAATTAGATTTGAATTCAAGTTTGTTCCATCTTTTTGTTATCCGAGCACTTTCGGAGAAAGTTCGGGGTATTGTTATACCCTCCGTCCGTCTGTCACACTTTTCTTGTGACTCAAACTCCTCCTACAGTTTTGGATATCGGGATTTAATTTTGTTGTTGAATTGTTGCATATAGTCTGCAGATGCGCAATAAGCTTTCGGATTTTTGATATTTATATGCAGAATTGTTGCATATAGTCTGTAGGCTTGCAATAAGCTTTCGGAATTTCGATGGCGGTTCCAACTTTGGTGAATTTCTTGAAAATGTCAAAGACTCATATTTTTTTAAGTTTGAGCATATAATTATGTATTTTATCAAGTGTTTGGTAGAAAACTAAATTTGGAATAATTAGAATTCTAAAATTTGATTCCAATTTGGTATATTTCGAGAAAGTCTTAAAGACCACTTATTGTTTTGAATTCTTCTTAGCAACTAAACTTTTAGATTTTTTTTCAATCAGGTGAAACTTTTTCAGCAATTGGATTTAAAAAAAAAATTGATTCCACTTTGGTTAGTTTCCTGCAAGTCTCAAAGACCACTTTTTTTTTAATTCTACCTAGCAACCATACTGAAATAATTTGTTTAGAACAAACATTTTAATTAAATAGATTTCAAAAATATTTGATTCCAATCTTGGTAAATTTCCTGAGTCTCAAAGACCACTTATTTTTTGGAATCCTACCTCGCAACCATACTTAAATAGTTTCTTTAATATAGGAAAAACGATTTCATCACTTTGATTTCAAAAATATTTGATTCCAGGTTTGGTAAATTTCCTGAAAGTCTCAAAGACCACTTATTTTTTGGGATTCTACCTATCAACCATACTTACATAGTTTGTTTAGTTTAGGGCAAACATTTTCACAATTTGGATTTCAAAAGTACCAAATTCCAATTTTGATAAATTTCCTGAAAGTCTCAAAGACAACTTATTTTTCGGAATTATGCCTAACAACCATATATCCTTGAATTATTTTTTGTAAAAATAACGACTATCAATAGTTTGATTTCAAAAATATTTATAAAAATTAAGCCCATTGTGTAAAACAACCGATTTCTGTGACAAACAGGGAGTGCAGGGATAGCTGTTATTTCCGACAACTTCTAGCTGGTTTTTTCAGTTTTGTTGGTTAAAACTAGAATTTACATTGACCAAAAATACTTTTATTGTAATATAATAATGAATAAATAAAGGGATATGAACATGGGACAATATCCATGCAAATACATGGTAAGATTCAACGAATTGAACAACTCTTTTATTGTTGTTCTTTATCTTGATATCTGTGAAGTCAACATGAGGCTTTCAATAATGAGCCGACAGAAAGTTCAAGATGGCCACTACCTAAATGAAAACTTGTATTTTTCAATATTTTCCCACGCTGACTTTGTCAACAATCTAGTTTATTTTATTTTGTAAGGACCTCGTTTCTGCTCGAAATATGGAAATATATTCCTCTGCTTCTATGTAATATTAGAAAGATCTATCAATTTTTCGGAATAGAACACGTACCATTCCGCACGTGAATAAAAAATTAAACCATATATAGAGAGTTCATTAGCAAAATATACAAAAAGCACCTTCTTAGACTGATAAAGGAATTGAAAATGCAGATTGACAATACTCAGGAACCCCTTTCACTCTCTCTTTCTCTATTTCCTTTTTTTCTTTCTCATCTTTTTTTTTTTTTTTTGCGAAAACGACGTGGAAGCACGTGATGCCGTGCCTCTGGGTAGCTACGCGTTTGAAAAGGCCCCGAGGTGTCAATTTTGACACATACGACACGAACTCCTCCTATACATCATTGGGTTTAGGAATATAATTTTGTTGTAGAATTGTTGCATATAGTCTGTACATGAGCCATAAGCTTTCGGATTTTAGGTATTTATTTTTATGCAAAAAAGAGGCCCAAGATGTCTGTTCGACAATGGCTCTAAATGTGGACTGTCACACAAATGTCATGCGACGCTTACTCCTCAAGATTACATTTTTTGATTTAGAGATTTAATTTTGTTGGAGAATTGTTGCCTGTAGATGCAGATGTCAGAATTTTGATTCCTGTTCTAACTTTGGTAAATTTCCTGAAAATGTCGAACACTGATATTTTTTAACATTTAAGCCTAAAATCTTATATTTTGGCAAGTATTAAAAAAACAAAATTCTGAAAACTTAGAATTCTAAAATTTGACTCCAGCTTTGATTAAAGTGTTTCATGTGATAGTTTATTATTACATTCATTTGACATGCCATAGTTATCAAGGATTTTTTTAATACAGGCTGGGACTAATATGTTATATTAGTCCCAGATATAGGACAACGATTTACATTCAAAAATTAATACGTAGTATTTGTATAATAATGACGAAATTTTATTTTCATTATCATACAAAACTTATCAACCGTACCCTTATTTTCACAGAGAGTGGCGTAGTCGTTTACTAAAACCAGGGAATTATAAAACAGAGGGAATGGAAGCAGAGATAAAGATCAAAGGCCGTTCCCTGCTGTGCTTGACCGATGTTCAACTCGGCGTGAACTGACGAGATTTTCACGAGACTTCCGATGTAAACAACAAGCGATAACAAACTGATATTATTTTATTCTGTTTTTATAATTCCCTGCTAACACATACAGCCTAATTAGAAGAGCCAGGTCGCAGTGCAGACCGGGAAGTAGTTAGCAAAAATTGTCTCCCTTGTAAATATGTATACCTGTCATCTCCTCAAATAAACAAAATGTGTGATGACACAGCACCGGTAAAAAATCAAATTTCTAACACTTGCAGTATTTTTTTACATTTCACTTTCCATGTATCTCATGCTGCAACAATCGCTGTATGGTACAAATACACAAATATCGTTGATTAATTTACAAAACATTTTATTTAGAGTCTGCATATATTTACAAAACAAAAATTAGCATGAGCTAAATATTTAAACTGACTAAACATGTTATACAATAGGGTCTGTGAGTCTCGTTCTACTTTCACTTTCACTATCCGGAAACTTATGACGTCTCTACGCCAACAAACGTTTAGTACATCAACCGATTTCACTTCCGGGACATTTTTCTCAATTTCACATAGTCTTGATCGATTAGACTCTTTACATTGGGATACATACCATAGCTGGAAGAGTCTGGTTGATACAGACGACGTGTCTCCAAGAAAATCGCTATTTCATTTAATTTCTACCTAAGTTCAAGTAATAAAGGTCATAATTCATTAATGTAAAAATATGCTAGTTCATTGAAAATGAATTCCATGGTTAATTTGATCTGTGAATCGAAAACCTCGCCATCCACCATAGTACTTCGTAAGTAATGGTACCCGGGAACAATGTTTCTCATTTATTCTCGTTGGTCATGTGAAGAGACTTACAGACCCTATACAACAATTTTATATTATTGTCGGTTAAAGAGCTAACATCGTGAGTTAAGCTACAAGTAGAAATCTATTATACGGTAAGACAAAGCCGCAACCAAATTATAGTTTTCTTCTTTTAGCTTAACCCACACTATTAGCTCTTTTGCCCATGATGTTTTTGTATTCTGTGTATTACGTTTCCACGAAATTTTTTCGATGATAGCGACATTCAGGCGACTTATATTTAATGTATCACACGTATTTGAATATTTAGCACTAATTGATACTCATAAGAATAATTACGTAACTGAATTTGAAAATTTATAAACGTAATGTTGTAAACTCAACGTTATAATACTAAATTAATCACGCTTCTGGGCACGTGTATTTCATTATATAAACTTTAATGACCTTTTCATATATAGATCGCTTCAGTTGTGTGAATACACAACCACAGTGTACACATCTGACGTGTTTATCGTATGTTTCATTTTAAACCAATAAAAACATCTTATAAAGGTCAATGGGCGTGTTTTCCCATCAGATATAAAGACAGTCATTCATTTTCTATAACCTTTAAAACAATATTCATTCATAAAACTGGATTTTCTTATCACCTAACAGATTCTTTCGTTGATATTGATAGTTTAAAGAACAACTCGAGCCAATGAAAAAATTGTACTTATTATAATAAGGTTATTTTCGCACAAATGTTTATATCGACTTTTTAAATGTAAAAAAATGGATAACAGGAAACACCTACAATGGATGAAAATTATAATTACATGCCACAATCTGCCATGGAACTACACTTGAAGAACACGAATAAGTAGACAACGATAGAAACTCGGAACAGCCGGACTTGGTATCGGCACTAGCAAAACCCAGCGGTGAGGTTAAACCGGTTAAAACATGAAATGCTTGTCACTTTTACCGCCGTATGTTTCATATATATTTTGTAAATACAGATGTGGTAGTCAAAGATTGCCTGTGAAGACAGGAAGATAGTACAGTGTATCTAGAAACGAAAGAGTGTGTCATCTTTGTGACTCTCAGGACATTGGTGACGAATTTCATTATATCTTTACATGCAAATATTTTAACCATGAAAGAAAAAAATATCTTCCGTATAACTGTCATGACAACGGAAACATACCTAAATTTAATCAATTGTTTTCAGCACATAATTTTGCAATATTTGAAAAATTGTTTAAAATTATTAAAATAGTTAGAGTGAGAGTCTCTCCTCCTGGTTAAGGAAGACTGTCTTTTGTTTTCACACATATACATGTATATTACATTGGTATTATGTTGTATTTATTGTCTGTATAACTATGTAATGTATAGTTTATGAGAATAAAGATATCTATCGGAGCATAGCATGATACGACCGCAGCATTTTGACCACTGGCATTTGAACAAGTGTAATTTAAACTGAATGTGGAGGCAGAAAAAACTTGACACATTAATCAGCTAGACACAAACTAAGGAAAATAAAAATCAACCCTTTCGATCCTTTACTGATTGGAAATTTAAAAGCTACGAAAAATCTGTTGACTATCAACAAATATTCCATTATATTCAGGTTAAAAACATTGAAGTTATTTAAACAACTTCAATTTTGGCCCTGTTTGGAAATGGTAAGAGATGCAGTAATGTCACATATTACTTAAAACCTTATGTTACATATGTAAGAGGAATCCAAAGATAAAAATCCGATTGAAATCTAATTTAAAACAAAGATTCGCATATTTAGAAAAATTGCAATTTTGGCCCTTTTGACCCCTTATAGCTCAGATTGTAATAACTACGCCAAATCTGTTGGCATACTACTGAAAGCTTCTAATAAGAGGAATCCAAAGAAAAAAAAAACATCAAAATCATATGAAAAATAAAGATTTCACATAATATAAAAAACTGCAATTTTGGCCCCTTTGACTCCTTATAGCTCGGAGACGATAAGAGCTATGTCAAATCTGTTGACATACTACTGAAAGCTTACAACAAGAGGAATACAATGAAAAAAATTCCATCAAACTCTTTTCACATATTTTAAAAATAGCAATTTTTGCCCCTATAGCTTTTTACCCTTATAGCTCGATCGGAAACAGTAGGAACTACACGCCAAATCTGTTGGCATGCACCTGAAAGCTTATAATAAGGGGGATCCAAAGAAAAAATAATCCCATCAACATCTGATGAATAATAAAGATTTTTAATATTTTGGAAAATTGCAAGTTTGGTCCATTTGACCCCTAATATTTCGGAAACGGTGAGAGCTACGCCAAATATGTTGACATATTATCGAAAGCTTACAACAAGACAAATCCACAGAAAAAAATACCGTCAAAATCCGATAAAAAATTTGTTTAGGTGATCTGCATGTTTGCAATTTTGGCGCCGTTTGGCCCCTCATATCTTGAAAAGAAAGCAAGTTATCAAAACTCTAATGGTCAGCGCTATGTTTATTTTTTATAAGGAATTGATAGCTAAAAATGCATCAAAATCGGACTAAAAATTAAAAAAAGCATTTTTTTTTTAAAATTTGCCCCTTTTAGACCCCATATATCTCATCAACAGTACATGCCATGTGAAATCCGTTGGCATATTTCCGATAGAAAATTTAATAAGGAACACACTGAAAGAAACCCATCAAAATAATTTATTCTGATATGGGAACAATGGAAACCATGACGACTAGCCATATGAAAATCTCCAATGACATAATGAGCGACTTCACAACAGTCTTTACGCTGAAATTGACGACGTCACAATATGTTTTGTGCACAAAAACGTCAGTAAATCTGATGTAATGGTTGTCGTTACCGTGTACACTGTAAGTCCGTTCAGATTATGAAATGTCATATTAGAATCGAAATAATTTATGTTCGCCGGTGGTTTGTAGTCGATTTACATATGGATGTCCATTATTTTCGTTTATTTAGCCCCTCGCTCCGCTACGCTACGCTCTGGGTAAAATACTAACGAAAATAATGGCCACCCATATGTAAATCTCCAACAAACCACCGGCGCCCATGAATCATTTCTTAAATATTCTACAGCCAAATATATGAAAACACCCAATTTTGCTCCGTTTGGTCCCCTTAAAAAAAAACAGGCGGGGACAAAATAACCAAAACCATGCCCAGCCTTCCTTTTGTGCCAAGGAACACCGTGTCAAAATATCTGAAAGATTGATCAAGTAGAACTTCATGCAGTTATTGACTAATAGCAAAAGTGTCTACAGAAAACGACGACGACGACGACAACGCCATATCATTATACAACCTCAATTTTTTTGCGGTCGCATAAAAAAGTATGCACTACAAAAAAGTAACATGTAATTATATAACACAATATCACAGTTGCTGTAAATTTAGTTTTTACAGATGGCCATGAGTAAATAAACGTAGTCAAAAAGAAAAAAAATGTTTTGTGGTAATTAATGGCTATTGGAATAATATTCAAAGAATAATGTATTTTTTTTTTCTTGAACATCAGCTAATGTCTTATTAAATAAGAAAAGAAATCTTACACATGGTCAGTTGTATTTAGTACTCGAGCATTTTAAGGTGGGATTCACAATATTTATCATAGCCACCCACGCTTTGATTGTTTTTTTTCATGCAAATTTTTTTTCTTCGGTTTTAAAGATATTGCTTTTTAACGAATGCCTTATCCAGATTGTATCTTTTTTTCACTGAATCCGGGTAACACTCATGTCCGTATGACAGTACAAAGGTTGGTCTGAAAGTTTGTTATGAAATAGTGTAGATGTAAAATTCAAAAGATACCTTAACGCTTATTCAAAGAAAACAAAAACATTTGGCCCAGTCCTTTAATTTCAGCTTCCGCTACATAGACGATGTACTTTCTCTTAATAATCCTAAATTTAGGGAGTATTTACATCAGATCTATCCAAATGAGCTTGAAATTAAAGAAACAACTAAAACACATACTTCAGCTTCCTACCTAGATCTTTTACTGTATATTGACGAAGATGGACGTTTGAAATCTAAGCTATATGACAAGCGTGATGATTTTAATTTCCCCATTATGAACTTTCCCTTTCTTAGCAGCAATACACCTACCTCTCCAGCCTATGGAGTGTACATTTCACAGTTGATTCGTTACTGTCGAGCATGTAGTTTGTACAGTGATTTTTTTAACGGAGCAAAAACACTGTCCCAAAAGCTGCTTAGTCAGGGATTTGTTCAACCTTTGTTAATTTCATCCCTCAAGAAATTCTATGGCCGTCACCATGGCATCATTGAAAGATATGACGTGTCAGTGAAAGTGGACATTTTCAGCTAGATTCACGTCTTCCCGGATTTTACTACCGACTTTGACATTTTCCCAGATTGAATCACTCACAGTGTGACGGGTGCTGTTAACAGAGCAGGACATGCTTACCCTTCCGGAGCACCTAATGTCACTCTCAGTTTCACTGGAGTTCACACTGTGAGTGCCTTTGTTCTGAATGTTGTGATTTCTGTTTCTGTGCTTTGTGTCCGTCTTGCGTCGTTGTTTTTGTTTCTAGCGTCATTGTTTTCTGTGTTCTCGTTTTTGTCCTGTCTTTGGACTTCGATTTTTGTGAATTTCACTCCTTTGTTCCTTCGGTATTTTACTGCCGTTGTCCTTGAACAATTCAACATTTCCGTCTCGAAGAGGAACTTTACATTCATATTCAGATGAATTTAATTTGCCCTGTTATGAAAATTTTGAAAGTCGAAAACCATCTACAAAACTAAAGTATGCGAGCGGTTTTCTCACTTGTGTGAATGACGAGATATGCTGATGCATAAATTTATTCATACCTGATTTATCGATTGGTTGTACGTCATGCGATGGTAATGATGTCTTTAAAACCGCTAAACTCGACGAAGTAACAGCTGATATAGTCGTAATCATCTACAAAGATAGAACATTTTCGTCTCGAATTCTAATAAAATCGAAATTTTCTACATTGTTTTACCTTGTCTTTTGCCTTCATTCTTTTTCTTCCTGTTTCATAAGTCTTTATCAACTTTCTTGTTGGTATTATGACCTACTTGTAAATGAGATGGAACCTCATATACATGTTAACACACTGAAATCTTATATGCACAATTTCTCATTGTAGACTGTGTTGTAGCTCAACCAATTTGCGGTTTCGTTACTTTACATTACTGCAACTATCTCTTCTTGTTTTTTAGTGTTAGTATTGTTAATTAGGCATAGTTTCCGAAAATGGTTATAGAGTTGTATATTCTGTTTCAGGAGAAGTTTACATATCTGCTGGAAATGTGTATTAATTAACTCTATATCGTCTCATTTTATTTTTAACTTGCACAATGTATAAATGTTTTAGGGCAACAGCTCCTGTTTATCTGTTGATTCATGTTTTTAAACCAACTGGCTTATTTTCAGGCTTAGGGCTTATATTTATTGCCAATGTAACCATGTACCTTCCCTTTCTTAACTGGCAGCAAGAAACTATACATTTTGTAATTTTATAGTTTGATTTCGGATATAATCGGGAACTCTTAATTTTTCGCAAATAATTCTTCAGTGGAAAAAATAACAGGGACCTGAGGAACTGTGCAATATTTATCTGGAGGCAGGGCCGGTAAATAGCTTTAAATTATTTTTAAAAAACTTTTTGCCCCGCCAAAATTTTTTATAAAAAAAAATACTCGCCCCGCTTCACCTTAATTCAAAAAAAGTTGTTATCCCGCAATAATAAATGTAATTAAAAATGAAATTATTTGGCAGGCATAGATGAAAATTATTTATAATATCTATATTATAACAAACAGAATCACTGTAGTTTTTAATATGATGTCCAATAATTATGTTATGGTAAGACATACATGCTAAGTGCCCAGATTTGGAATAATTTTCATTAAAAAGTAATGAAACTTGGCTTGAAGTAAGAAACATATGTACCAAGCATAAGTATAAAGTATCTATGATATCTGGGAAAACAGGAGAAAATTATTTGGATTTTTATACTTGACTGCGTAAGTTGTCTTATATTCCAAAAATCTGAATTTTAATTTTGGTCCATATTTTGAATAAATTTCTCTAAAATGTAATGAAATTTGGCTTGAAGTAAGAAAACTGTGTGTTGAGCATAGGTTCAACACAAAAGAAATCCAAGATATTAGAAAAGAATAAGTTTGATTTGAAAACTTGACCATGCATATGTTGTCTCTTATTTACCGATAAGACATAATCTAATTTACAAGGTAATAACACCGAAGATTTTGATTAAATTTCACAGAAATGTAAAGATATTTGGGATAAAATAAGAAAAATATGCACTGAGCATTGATATGCAGTATACAGTGATATCTGAAATATCACAAATAATTTCTGTATACGTTGAATTATGTAAATGTACCTAAAGACCTAACTTAATTTGAAGTGCCCAGAATTTTAATAATTATGATTAAAATGAAATAAAACTTGGTATTTAGTAGGAAAAATATGCCTACTGCATATATGCAAAGTATCAATAATATTTGAGAAATAACAAAAGTATCATATTACTTTTAAAACTTGACTGTGTGAGTTGTCTAATATACTGATCAGACATAATTTGATCTACAAAGTGAAGGGCACAGATTTAAAGTAGATATCATGAAAATATATTGAAAGTTGACATGAAGTAAGAAAAATATGCACTGATCATAGGTACAAAGTAGTAATGATATCTGAGATATAACCAAAAAGATATATCATTTTTTAAACTTGACTATGTATGTTGTCCGATATACTAAGACACATTAATATTGGCTCTCAGTAACTGGAGTTTTAGATTTTTTTTACACTTGCCATATTTTAAATCAGTCTTGCCAAAGTTTTAAAAAAAGTTGATGCCCCGCCAAAAGCCTTTTTTAAAAACCTATTACCCCGCCAATTATTTGGATGAAAAAAGTATTTGCACAGTCCCTGATATTGAAATTCCCAATTTACCATTTGGCCTTGTATAAGTTGTATAAAAAGTTGAAACCTGATATTTGTCGATGTAACTTCCCTGACGAAATATTCCGTATTGCAAACATAATCGGTGAATAAAAGGATATGGAGTAAATGCACATGAGACAAAGTCTCTACAAATACATGGTTAAAATAATAAGTTGCATTATGATCCAATAAATGAGCACAAGGGTTTGCGGATCGCATACATCCATAGACTTGTCACTACTTCGAGACTACAGTCAGCTTACTGACGATTAATTGAAATTAAATACTAAAAGAGTATAGTCCACAATCATTTGCAATCCTCTCCTTTTATCATTTGATACAATTAAAGATTTTTTCAGCTTCGGCTTAAAAAAATTAGCATTATACTAATATATCAATAGCTTTGCGCTATTACCATCCCTACCGTGAACAGTTGCATCTGCAGTGGAGATATGAAACAGAAAACAGGAAGACAGCAATGCACAAAGAATCTGACAGAGCAAACTTACAAGTAATACTATACGAATAGTAAAAGATAGGGCTCTTCCCAAGGGAGATATATCAGTCTTATGATTTTTAAACCCCAATTTTAATCCTGAGCAAGCATATCTTCTGAAACCCATGGAGGGTAATGAGAAGATCCATAGCCTGTTAATTGCAACTATGGCAGGCATAGAAATCGTAGACGGAAGTGGACCAACAAATGACCAAAAAGTACATCAGATAATATTTGCAAAGCTATTTTTGCATCTTTGAAAATGCTGATGCTGATGATGTTATCATACCCCATGTCGTGCATGTATCCTATCAAAAGACTTTTAAATTCATCAATCAAAAACAGTCTCTTTCTTGGATTGAATTCTAAAGTACATTTGTTTTTCTGTGTTTGTTTAAATCCTTGATTGTACTCGAAAGTTTCTATTGTTTTATTACCAATTTCCATATAAAATACATAAATACATTGCCGTTTAAAATGTGATAGACATACTTTTTTATACCACCGAGATAAAAAGTAGGGGTTATTGTTTGATCCCTGTCCTCCGTCTTTCTGTCTACGGGCTCACACGATTTCAACTTCTACTTGAGTTTTATACGGTAGGAAGTTTTAATTTTACAGATGATTTTTACATATATAGAAGATTTATTTTGAGTCGAAATGTATAACAATATACATTTTGTCATATGGTGCCCAAGTCCATTTGTTGTTATGAGAGAATGCTTTTATTATGCAGATTTTTTGTACATGTATCAAAAATGTGCTGTTGGACGGATCTTGATTTCTGTCCATTTTTTTTTTTTCGGAAAAATACACAATGTCGATCTTTGTCCATTTTTTGGTTGAATAAGTCATAGGAAGTAAATGGATTATCCGAACAACTCCTTCGACATATTTTATTCTTTGAAGTTTTTATTTCACATATTATTTACATTAAAGATGTTTATGTAGTTAGGACATTGTTCTAAAATATGTGTTTTAACTCAGTTTTTTTAGAATTAGTCAAATACGTGGTTTCAGTGCGCGACTCCTCCTACGGTTTTTTTGCTAGGAAGACTTAATTTTACAGATTATTTATGGACATGTGCTCGCGGTAAAGATTTTGGTTTGTTGTGTCAATTTGGAGAGAGTACAACATTATAAATGGTACATTAGTTGTCCGCGCAACTCGTCCAGTTTTTATGCTAGGAACTTTATTTTAGCAGATCATTTGTAGATATTTTGAAAATAGCTATGTGGGAAGTATTTTATTTTTAAACATTTTGTTGAATAAAGATTGTCTTACTTTAAAAAAATACATTGTTGAACTGTTAGACTTAGTCGTTTGTTTATAGTGTTAGTCATAGACGGTATGTATTAACAATAAAAGGATATGGAGTAAATGCACATGCGACAAAGTCTCTACAAATACTTATGATTAAACTAAGCAATGTTTTTCTTCATCTTGGAGTCACTATGAGGCCTTTAACAATGAGCTATGCTCATACCTCATAATAAGTTTAAGACGGTATGTTATTTTATGATTTGTATATTCAAATTTAACATTATTGAATAAAAGTTTCTGATATGTCTGAAAGGAACGGGTCTAATATGTGTTTGTAAGTATTTTATTCTTATGATATTTGTATTTGTTATGTGTATTAATTAATTAAACTATAACTGCTATTTACTTACTTACTTACTGTATCTGTGAGCTTCAACGTGTACATGTATTTTGTGGCCTTAGAGACAAAAAAGCATTTAATACTAAGAAAGAAATTTCCCATTTAAATCTTCTGGAAGGGCATGCTATCGACTGTTTTGTGTTGTAGCAATTATCACATTCAAGTTTTTATTCATATTTATTATATTTTCATTTGATGTAAACTGTAAATTTTACTGTTTTGAACAATAAGAAATAGATAATTAAAAATTATCCAAATTGTAAATTTTATTATTGCCAAAACTTTGATTCAAATGTATATGCAGTTCTTAGGAACAGCTGGATGAAAATGCCCTGATATTCCTGGTCCTTTGTTGAAAAATATTACTTAGCTAGCACTTTTTCAAATGACAATAACTGGACTACATATTTTTGATAACTATGAAAATATTGAGTACCTTTGTTATATTTTAAGGTAATCCACTTATATCACTGTAATAACAGTGCATTTTATGTGGAATTCGAGATTCATGCGAACGGTAGACACTATTTATTATGGAAAAATTCGACCATCATGTTCTATTATTTTTAGGACCAATTTGCTTTTATGCCTTTTGCAAATATTTTGTCAGTGTGTTGTAGCAGGGATTCTGCTATACGAGAATTGTCACGATTTGACGGAAGATGCAGAACACGTAGTGTTGCACGTTGGCGATGATGCCAAAACAACAGGCGATGACAGACGACTTGTCACCGTGCCTGACATACTCCTAGATTTGGTAATCCAATGGCGGAACTAACTCACAAGCTGGTAGAGCGACTACAAACGCTGAATTTAAGTATGGAATTTTTATTTCACAAACTTAGTTGGGTGTTGTCAGTATGAAAGGCTCCAATATAAAACTTCAGTCAAACGAAATGTCGAATATTAAGTAACAATTATTGATTTTGAATTAACACACAAATAAAAAGCACTTTAAGATTAACAATAGAAGGTCATTGAAAATAGATTTACATGTACAATAAAACTGATAAAAATGTCTTTGGTGATAGAAACCTGTAAACGGATTAATGGATAAGAAATTGTCAAAGAAACTAACAAATTGATTTTAACACTTTTAGAAAACGAAATAATTCCTAGAAAAATGTCTAACACAATAAGGGACTGTGACAGATTAGCGTAATTGAGAGAATAAAGAGAATACAATACAACAATTAATTAGAAAACTCAATTGTCAAAAGATAGGAACACAAATTATAAAACGATTAAAAATGTGAAATTATAAATCTAAATGTTCGAAATTATGAAACACAGAATTCACTAATTTTTCCGCTGTCACAGTGTTATCGAGACGTTATTTGAAATTTCCAAAATCAGTTACTTTTGATTGTATATATTTGGATCACTTGCATCAAAAGCCTTGTGCTTATGCATCAACATTTGTTTTGGTATAAATTAAAGGCACGTTTAGATGTATTTATATTAATTACAGGTTGTGAGTAAATTGAATATCTCAAATAAGTTAATACCGTACTTATTGTCAAAAGAAGGCAAATTTTTGATATTTTAATGGTTATATCGGGCTGTTAAGGTAAAAGTCGGAAATTAATACTTTCATGTAGGTTAAACAGGATTGAATCGCTGACAGTGCGGAGGACGTTGTATGTGGATCAGGATATTGTTATCAAGGAGCATGGTGTTTGAGTTGAGACTGTAACTAGTGCTTTAGGCTTTTAGTGTTGTGTTTTTATTTAATTATTGTCGGTTTATGTCTCATGCTTTACCCATTTTGGGGTGTTTCTGGGCTTGTTTTCGTAACTTATGTCATCCCGAGTTACCCATATCAGCCCGAGGGCCTCTGTCCCGATGGATGATATTGGTCGAGGGATGATACGGCATGGATTTTGCCATGTATTATACAGTTTATCATATATTTAAACAGAGGACTACTTTAATCCGAAAAATATTGCCAAAAAGTGAAATTGGTTAAAGAAAATGCATGTATTTTGAAGTGAAATATATGGGTGGAAAGTACTGTAGGTGGTTGGAATAAAGGGAAAGTTTTAATAGTTTTTTTTCAAATTGATCCTCACAAAACGAAAAATTCACCCAAAAAAAATTTTTGTTACCTACCAATAATTTTTTTTTTACCCCAAATTTTTTTGTCCCCCCAAAAGAATTTTTTTACCCCCCGAATTTTATTTACCCAAAATTTTTAATAAATAAGTCAAAATTCAAAAAAAAATTTTTGGAAAAAGGGTATGATACAGGACTAGCCATGCGATAAAGGGTGTGTGATAAAGGGTAAGCCATGCGATAAAGGGTATGACATCATAATGTTTTTACGGAATGAAAGTCAGGCACTGTATCACATATTCAAAACGTCTGTATTTATTACTAAACATATGATAAACAATTATATTCTGCTGAAGTGAAATATCCAGGTAAATCCTGCAATTTGATTGGTTACCTTGACAGGGGATATGAGACCGTATCCCCGTGGTAGCAAAATCACAATTTTTAAACGCTTTTAATAGAAAAATTATAGACCTTCTAGCAGAATATAAAAGTTATTCGGGCTTCACAGGGGATACGGGTTCATATTCCCTGTCTGTGCCCTATATCCCCTTCGCCTAACGGCTCAGGGGATATAAAACACAGACAGGGAATATGAACCCGTATCCCCTGTGAAGATTCCCGAATAACATATAATATTGTACGCTCTAGCTAGAAACAACAGAAAAAAAAACTTGGTAGAAATTTTATATTTGTTAGGGTCTTCCAAATTTCCTAGTTGGTTATTACTCATGTTCACTTACATGATATAAATACAAGTTTGATTTTGTTTGATTGTTTGGTAATATAATGGCGTAATTATTGATATTTCTCACGAAAGGTACATTATTCTATAAATATTTATCGTTCGTGATATGATATTGATCTAGGAGTAAAAGTAAAGAAGTAAATCAATCAACCAAAGATACTAGTATACTGATATAAGGTTATTGCATGAATATTTGGGAATATTACATATGGTATAAGTTCCTATTCATTTGGTATAAGTTCCTATTAATTTTATTGGCTAATATACTCACGCGATTTTTAGAATATTTAGTATATTTCAGCGTTGTTTCTACTCTTAGGGATATTGACGCTATGTTTCTATTTTTAAGGGGGTAGACCTGGGGTAGGAGGAGATAACTCAGTGTTTCACTTTTTTATTACTTACATAAACAAATAGAATCATTACAATAAGTTTGATCAAAATTTTAAAATTGTAAAAATTTTTTCCATACAGCAAAAAAATATTCATTTTGTCATGAAAACAAATACCTAACATCACGTTTTTTATAACGAGTGCAATTTTACTCTACATTTTTGCAATGCTGTCCAAAATTAATGAAAATATGTAAAAGTCGGATTTCTTCCAAGGGAGGTAATTTGTAGCACAGATTCAGCAATTTTGTTGATTTTTACCNACTTTATTTTAAATTAAGAAAAAATGGGACGGTAGAATTTTCTCAAATTTTAATATATCTCACATATACTAGTTTTCTTTCTATTCTCAGTTTTTGGTGAAAATTAAACGACAGAATTTTTTACAAGAAGCGTTTAAATGTGATAAAAATAGAGTACAAATCTGAGCCTATACTGTTCATAACACCCACGTATTTCAGTTCAAACTAGTTAAATTTACTCTCATTATTCATGCTTACTTTCACACATGTCTAAACTACAGAATATTGCATTTGAAATAATTTTAAATCAAATACAAATTTAATTAGAGCCATTTTTATACACCACAATCAAGTCCTGAACGGACCAAATAATATGAGGAAACAGGGTATCTTTGATAACCACTAGACATAAAACAGGACGGTAAAAATTGTTGAAAAAAGCTTTAAGTCGACATGAACATGTGTAGTTTTAATACTGAAAATTTAAAAAAAAATTAAACGAGTGGAAAACTTTAGGCTTCCCCAGGCCTACCCCCTTAAGTATATCGACGCTATGTTTCTATTATTAGTTTTATTGACGCTATATGTATGGTTGGACTTTTAGACTGTAGTTTTTCACCGCCGGGGAAATAAAAGGGGATATTAAAATGCTTTTTACAGAGCAACCACTGAAATCAATGAAAATATATTTAACAGTTGTCACATGTTTGTTTTATTGCACATTTCACGTAAACACGCTGCACAATTCACGTAAACACGCTAAAAAAAGGCTTGCTTGTTTGTTTTTTATTTGCAAATATAAGAGAAATGTCGGCATTTATATATCATGATGGCAGATCCACACTCGCCTTCAGATAAAGGTTCTATTTCTAATAAAATTTTAATTGTATTGACAAAATATTCCTCCACAAAAATGTAATGAGATACCATAAAACTACATATGTAATATAAAAATGATGGACCTTTTACTCTATCAATTTGTTAAATATGGACCTGTTAGGAATATGTTGACCTCGTCCTCGCTCAATATAAACCTAACAGGTCCATATTGAACATATTGACTTCGTAAAAAGTCCATAATTGATAAATATTCATGCAATAACCTTTTATTGTATTGCAAATCTTGCATTTCTGTTTATAGGAATAGAATATTTTTGTTGTAGATGACGTCATGGAAAATTAAGTCATATTGCACTAGTGCAATAGTCCACCCGTGCACCCCCCAACATATGAAACCCACCCACATGTTTAAGTCCGCTTGCAACCCCTCTTCAAAATAAAACATGTTAACATGAGTATAATCTGCACGCAAACTTGGAACATCTCCCTTTTTAGACCCAAAAAGTTGTATAAAATGATAGCCTATTGTATGACCTTTACAAATATCCCACATAAGTACTATTTCTATACCCAGTACGTTATAAAAATCGAAAAACCTTACCCCTGCCCTTTTAAAATGTTGACGTAAATTTAAAGATTTTTCTTTAAATTTTGTAAGTTCAATAATGGTCTATAGAACCCAGTATGTATTTCATTTCATAATTTTTGCAATTGTTTTTAGTCTTTTAATGTTCTTTCTTAAAGATTCCACATGTTAACATGATGTTTATATGTTTTGAATGACCAAACTATCACTTTTAAATAGACAAATAAAACAGATCTTTGAATATTTTCATTCGACACAGTTTTTTTTCCTTTTTTTGTTGCCTTATCTTATCTATGAGTAGTTCAAATTCATGAAAAGTAGGTATTAAATGAAAGCGCAAAATATCTTCTTTACAACTAGTACGAATCAAACAAATTTTTGAAGAATTATAAATATCCTACATCCAAAAAACTTACCCCAATAGGTTTTTCTAAAATTGTCAATTTTTTTTGTCTATTTTCGCATAGAAATAACCAGAACACGTAAAATAAGTGTGTTGTATATCACAATGTTGCATGAATTTTATCGTGGTTTCGTATTTTACAACCATTTGTTGACTTAAACTCAATATTTTGCCCAAAATTGATGAACAATGGTAATTTCCAACATTTCAGGTTTGTCCAAAGTTCACTGTTAAATCCTTAAATATGCAAAATCTGGAAAATATTTCTGCAGATATGCCAATTAATTGTTCTAAATGATGCATTAGTTGTCTTAAAACATTGTTTAGAAAAATAAGAAGTGCTTACTGTGACTCCAAATACCGAAAAAAATCTTACCACTACCCCCAATAAATTTTCCCTAAAATTGTCAATTGTTTGTCTATGATCGCAAAGAAGTAACCAGAAAACATAAAATGTGTGATGAATATGACACTATTGCATGAATTACATCATGATTTGGTATTTCAACAGTCATTTGTCGATTAAACTCAATATTTTGCCCAAAATAATGAAAAATGGGATTTTTCAACATTTCAGATTTGTCCAAAGTTCACTGTTAAATCGTAAAATATGTCAAATCTGGAGGACATATCTCTAGATATGCCAATTTATTGTTTTAAGAGATACATTAGGTATCTCAAAAAATTGCTTAGAAAAACAAGGAGTCTTTCACACAAAATACCGAAGTTACTGTTAATTTATTTTCTGCATATGTGACTCTGAATAACGAAAATCTTACCCCAACAAATTTTCCCTAAAACTGTCAATTTTTTGTCTATGTTCGCATAAAAAATACCCACAACACGAAAAAAGTCTTCTATATGACATTGTTTAAAAAACAAAGAGTGTTTAATGTGACTCAAAACACGGAAAATCCTACCCCTACCCCAATCAATTTTCCCCAAAATTGTCGATTTGTTGTCTATGTTGGGATAAAGGTAACCAAAGCACGCAAAATCTGCGTTGCATTTAACAATGTTGCATGAATTCTATCATGATTTGGTATTTAAAATCCAACTTGTCAGCTTAAACTCAACGTTTTGTCCAAAATATCCTAAAATTACAAAAACAGGAAAACAATCCTAATATGTTGCAAATCTGGAGGATTTATCTGCAAATATGCCAATTTATTGTTCTAACCGATTCATAAGTTATCTTCAAACACTGTTCAGGTAAACAAGGAGTGTTCATTGTAACTCTTAATATCGAAAATTTTACTCCTACTCCCACCAAATTAATCTTAAAAATCCCCAAAATATGCTTGTCTTTATATATAAATGAACAGCATACTGATGTTTTACTTTTTTCCAAAAGACGAATTTTTATATTGCAATGTGCAAATTAAACGTTAAAATATGAATAAAATTTGATATTTTTGGCAATTTTTGGTGAAAAAAGGGAGTTTTCTGCATTTCAGAATTTTACAAAATTCAAAGTTAAATAGTAAAAAAACGAAGTTTCTGTTTCCCAGATGACAACAGATCTTTCCCTCTGCAACTAAAGTTTGTTTTTCCTCTATCGGATTTGACTTAACTACCGGATTTGACATGTTCAACACGGCGGGTATCTTATAGGAAGCACTAGATGCTTACTCTACCGGTACACCTGATCTCACCCATGGTTTTTTGGGTCCGTGCTGTTCATCTGTATGTGTGTCTTCATTTTTCTTTTTTGTCCCGTTCTTAAGTGGTGTCCTTGTTTCTTAGTGTGTCCGTTGTTGCCATTATCCATGGATTGTTCGTTCTTTTGATTGATGGTTCGGTTCTCACTTACTTTACTGTTAATATATTTTCTGCATATGCGCATTTCGACAACTTATGTCTCATCACTGCAGATCAAACCGAAACATTTGGAAGTCCATCAACCGAAAAATATGTAAAAGCTGATAGAGAATAAATAACAAAGAGGATCCAAATATAAAAGCCAAAATTCAGCTAAGGGCAGAGCTATGCATGAGGGAGATACTCCTTAGTTTTAAACAAAATTTAGAAATTGCATGTTCCATTAAAGCCGGTTTTCGGGTCAGCACCCAAGCAGTGACTACTTGGTTGGTGAATACAAATTGTTGAATAACTGCCAATAAACCACGCGCATGATCTTATTTGTGATATATGGGAGTCTGTGTGTACTTTAGCGTTTGAAATGTTTGTATACCTTTATACAATGTTTAAGCTTTTCAAGCTGAATAAAATTAAATAAATTGTGTTGAATATTTGTGGGAAAGGGTAATATGTTTGCAATTTATGGGAGTGTAGTTAGTCAAAAATGTTCAAAAGCATACTTTCCAATAGCTTAAATATACCGAAACGATATTTTATCAGCCTTGTTAAGTTATATATCAAATTCATGAAGTATTAATATCTCTATGTCAAAACAGCAAAAAATCTGAAATTCCCATTTACATAAAATTTCGAGCAGAGGGGTCAAAAGAGCCAGCATGTCAGCTTTAGTGAAATACACACAAGAATTTGCATTAACACTATTTTTGATCATTTAGAGTCTGAATAATTTGAAAGGTTCTTTCATTTTAAGGGGGAGGGTGCTAATTTTGACATTTGTGAACCCATAATAAGTCTGATATTAAAGTTTTTTTCACACCATTTGTTACAAACATACCATCAATCATTATTATATTGGCAGTTATTAGACATATATTCAAATTTATGCGATCCAAGAGTCAGGAAGTCAAAATTGTGAAAATATCTAAAATTCTGAAAATTTCAATTTTCAAAATTTTTTTCCATAAATCAAAATTTTATGGACTTTGATGGTATTATTTTCCAACATTGTATCACAACTGAAAAAATTGGGTATAAAAAGTAAATAAAAAAATTAGGCATAAAATGTAGATCAAAAGATGAGATTTCTTAATCTTTTTGTATCCCAGATCATACAAATTGCGTTGTAATGGATATTATAGAAGCTTCAATTTGGTACCAAAATTTCAGCACATCTTACTTATCTACAGACAATTATAGAGCGCAAAGGTGAAATTAAGGTTAAAACGAAAATACAAGAATTTTGCGTGGTGTACTATAAATGTGGCCCTATACTGTCTATGCTTACAGGTTATATTGGTGTTAACATGTTTTATTTTGAAGAGGAGATATATAAGGACTGAAAAAAATCGGTCTGGATCATAAGTTGGGTTGCACGGAGATTGATTTCAGCCCATTGATTACATAAGGGAAATTTAATGCATGGTTACCTTTGATTGCTTTCTCAAGGAAATATTATGTTGCTATACAAAAAAAAAAAAAACGATTACTTACATATAATGTTATAGTAAATAGGGATCCCAAATTACACATAGTGAAATGTGTATCAATACATTGTTTTTAATAAAAAATCCATATGTAAAACTCTTCCTGAATGCTTTTTATCAATGTTTATGGGGGAATTTCAGAGTGTACGTTATATGTCGAGAAAAACTGACTAATCAAAACAGTTGTTAATGACAGTTTTTCATAAACAGAAGAAAATTCAATCAATTAAAGCTTCAAATATTTCTTTTACCATTTTTGATCGATCATTTCGGGTTTATTGTACCCCACTGGCCTCATATGCTACTATTTTGTGATTTCAACATTTATCGATAAGATTACATATTTTATCATCGTGCTTGGTAAACATTTTTTTTTCATGGACATAAACAATTCTAAATAAACCTTTTTTAAAGAATATATACTAGTAATATATATTTTTGTTTTGCACTAAAATCATAGTCAGTGTCTAGGATTGTCCTAATCTATGGATTTCTTACCTATAATTATATATTGAGCTATTACATACAAAATATATCATTAAACATGCTCTATTACTTAAACGTTGTAAATTTTATTATTTCTAGACATTTTATTGAATCATTTCCATTAACAATGGTCCAGGTAACTCTAAAATGATGGTAATTGTTTGGTAGATTGGAATGATATGGATATTTCTTACACACATTCCTGCACAGCGATTAGTGTTATGAAGTAGTGCAGATGAATTGATTACAGTGTTGTCTTTGTTAATCTCTGCAAAGGTATGCCCTCTATTGTCAGCCATCTATCACGAATGTTGTAATACACAAAGTCTAAGCAAATGCTCATAGGCATATTCGTGCAAGAACAAAATACTTGTTCTCAAAATGTTCATAGCTCATCAAGCATATACCCAGGATGAATTTTTGCCATCGTCTTTATTCAAGAGTATATTAATTGAAACCAAAGGGACAATTGAAACTTTTTTTTCAAAATATAAACAATTCAAGATGGCCGCCAGTAGTCAATATTGTTTAACAGTTGGAATTCATACGAAATATCTTCCCCTTGAGCCTACCCCCCTACCAGGCCAGTTGGAACCACACATAAGCATAGTGCTCCAAAGAGGGACCCTTTAAAAACTGCAAAAGATGAGCGAACAGAAGAAGATGAAGGATTACATGATAAAACGAGGTTAAGAAAAAGATAGCAGGTTTGGCACGGTAAAAATATTAATGAAAACGTGAACATGAAAGAGGAGCTGGACAAAACATTTCAAGCCTACGCTCTCGACTGTAATGAATTGGAAGATTTAAAACGTGTCAGCCTATTCATCACTCCATCAAAGAGGTATATACGCCATCGATTAACATGATCTAACATCGGACTCTATGTAAAACATTTAAATTAAATGTCACTTCTAAACTACATTTGTATTTGTTTTGTACCTGACCAAAGGTAAATACTCCAACGAAGACTTTTGTAAGCAAAGTTTGATGATTTATCAATTTTCATTGCACATATACAAAATTATGACATAGTACGTGAAGACGCACGTTAGGTGTTGTATTTTTATTACAATCTATACTTTTAGACTGCAAAGTTTCATATTGATTCATGAATGCACGTACATTTGTAGGTGCACGGCAATGTTAAATTTTATTGTTTTTTTTTTTGCAGTTTTCCGGAATTTTCCTCGTAGTTTATCTTGTGTTCAAAGGGCCATAACTACAAATAATTTAGCACCAGTTTTTCCTTAACTCTTAAGTTGCCTGGTTGTCCGAGCGGTTAAGGTAGTTCTACTACCTATACAACCACTGTACGTAGTCTATCACAACTGCGTTGTGAGTTTGCGCCCCACTTTGTACATTACAAAAAAGAGTGCACTCGACTTACAACCGTAAGTGATAAGGTATGTCAGTTACCTGCCAAAGTTCAGTGATTCTCTCCCGGCACTCCGGGTTTCTCCAGCACTTAAACTGACCTTCATGAGATAGCTGAAATACTGCTAAAAGTGACATAAAACCCCATATCAATCAATCAATCAATCAATCAATCCTTAGCTGTTATTAGAACTGGTAAATGCGAAAAACTAAATACCGGAAGTAGAAAAATTGCCAGTTTTTAATTATTTTAATTTATTCTTAATTTAAATTTGTTTTATGTTAGAAGTTTAAATTCTTTTTATTAAAGCAGATAACTTTCTTTTTGCAGCGTTATATTCATTGAATGCGAAAATTTAATTCTTTCGTTTGATTACCTACAAAAACGTAATTTTCTACAAAACAATACCATTTTCTCAAAATTGCAATATCCTGTTATGGTGTCCATTGAAAAGGTAATTATTTTGAAATCCCTAATGTTGTAGAAATATATCTACTTCAGGGTAACTATAGTTTCTGCCTTTCTGTCCATAGGCACCAAATGCGTACTAAGTATTGCAATTAATTTCAGAACCCCTTCGGAAAAACCTTTGGCCGAAGAGGTTCCCTTTATAATTTAAGTAATATGCACTGCTATAAATCAAGATACTATTTTCCACAAAAATTACTTTTTTCTCAAACTTTCAATTTTGTGGCCAACAGCACCTGAATCGGTTTTCAGGGGCTTTGGCTACAGAGCTGCCGGACGCTTCCCCGCTGGGTGGATAGGGGAATGCCCTGTGTATGCGGGGTAGTCAGGTCATAATATGGAAAGCCTGACCGCGAATCATTGTAGCCAAATTGGGGAGAAACGCAACGCTCCATGCAGTATAAAGACCCCTTCTATATTTCACTAAAGAGTGGAGACGCATTCCGTGTCGTATTTCCTGCCCCTGCCCATTTCTCTCTTTTTCAAATGTCAATCAAAAGTCGTTGTCCCTTCCTCCTTTATTTCTTTCTTCTTTAACTTACAATTTTTTTAATTGATTTACTTGTTCTCGTCCTGATATAGCTAAAATATTGCTGATTGGACGTTTAAGTCTAACTTATCAATCAATCAATCAATTTTGTGATATGGTTTCCAAGACAACGGTAGCTACTTTAAATTTTCAAATGTTGTAGAACTCTGTCCTTCATAACATACAGTTTTCCTTTATAGAGTCATGGAGCTTGTGATAAAAGTTTCAGAAAAACAGTTCAAAACAGTTAAAACATTCAAAGTATTATTTTCCCTTAGGTTTACAAAATTACGAGTCTAGTTTGGTTCAATAATGCTTGTAAAGATAAATGAAAAGCATTTCATAGGGCGAGACCTGCCGTTGGGTGTGGGGTTTTCTCACCGTTCATTGAAGATCTTATGGTGGCTTTGAGTTGTTATTACTTCCCTTTTGGGTCGTTGTCTCCTTGACACATTCCCCGTTTCCATTCTTTTTTCTATTATTAAGAATAAAGAAAATCGTGAGTCTATGAAAAGTGCTGGGAGGAGTTATAAAGCCGATTTAAGCAAAAGTTACAGAGGTTTCCAGAACAAACTTGAGTCTGATTTAAGGAATGTTTCAAAAACAGATTCAAAGAAATTTTGGAAAATTCTAAAACGATTAGAAAAAGGGGATCCCAGAATGACGTAAATATTTCTGTTGCACAGTTATATGAAAGTTGATATTAATACTGATGAGTTATTAGAAAATTTAGATAAGCAAGAAATCAATGACACGTTAGATAAGGAAACTACTGAGGAAGAAATTGTGTCCGCTGTTAAAAACTTACGGAATGGCAAGGCCCTAGGGGAGGACGAAATTGTAAATGAATATATAAAGAGTACTCTTCACGTGTTTCTTCCTATTTATATGAAACTATTTAATTTGATATTATCATCTGGCCTAGTGCCAAACTCTTGGTTGACGAGGATAATTAAGTCACTTTATAAAAACAAAGTGGACCCGAACAATTTTGACAATTATCGTGCAATTTGTCCTACGTCTAATCTGGGTAAGGTATTTACTTCGATTCTTAATTCGAGACTTAATCAGTTATCATCGGGATGATAACCCAGGGTGGTTTCCGGAAGGGATATTCCGTAAAAGACAGTATTTTTGTCATGCATGCGTTAATCTCTTTGTATATAAATTCTGGTACAAAACTATTTTGTGCTTTCGTTGATTTTAGAAAAGCTTTCGATACTGTTTGGGGGTGGGGCTTGGGCGAAAACTTATTAAGAATAATATTGGAGGGAAGATTTTTAAAGTAATTTTGAACATGTACACAGATATAAAGTCATGTGTTAAAAATGGGGAATTAAAGACTTGTGAAATTGGTGTAAGGCAAGTAGAAAGTTATCTCCCTTTCTCTTTGTCTTGTATCTAAATGACTTGGAAGAATATCTGTCAGATAACAATGTCAATGGCTTAAAGTTACTTAATGACAAATTTATGGAATATTTAGACATGTATGTAAAGTTGTTTATTCTTTTTATGACGATGACACTGTTATTTTTGCAGAATCGGCAACAGAGTTACACAAATCATTGTCTGTCTTTGAAAAATATTGTACAGATTGGAAATTAGGTGCGAATGTTGCAAAGACAAAGGTCTTAATTTTCTCCAAAAAAAAAATTCGCACAAAATTTTTCTTTTGAATTATTTGATCAAGTCATAGAAATGAAGGACTCATATGTTTATTTGGGCATTTTGTTTAATTACAACGGGAAGTTTTTCAAGGCGCGAAAAAGGTTGATTGATCAAGCCCAAAAGGCTTTGTATGCTCTTTATAAAAAAAATTCAAAATATATCTATTCCCATTGATCTGCAGTAAAAAATATTTGATGTATTTGTTGTACCTATTTTAACATATTCATCGGAAATTCGGGGTTTGAAAACAAGGCAAATGTTGAAAAATTACATTTAAAATTTTGTAAACGTATACTAGGTGCAAGGTCATGTACACCAAATATTATGGTGTACTGTGTTTAGATTTACAGATTAAACTGAAAATGGTGTGTCTTTGGCATAAATTGGCGTCCAGTGATAATAAATTGTCAGGTAATTTATATAAATTATTATTTTACCTGTGCGAGCATTGTGATTACAACTTTAAGTGCATTAAATACATCAAAGCTATATTTGATGACTGTGGGGTAAGTGAATTGTGGAATATTCAAAATAATGTGAACTTGACCTTAATGAAAATTAATATCAAACAGCGTCTACAAGATCAGTTTATCCAAAAGTGTTTTAGTGACATGAACAATTTGTCTAGGGGAATTTTATTCACAATTTAAACATGAATTTCGGTTGGAACCCTACCTTTTGAAATTGCGAGTTGGTTTTCGGGAATATATATGTAAATTACGGGTTTGTAACATTAAAATTCCGATAGAGACAGGCAGCTGGAGAAATATTCCTAGGGAAATTAGAATTTGTACAATCTGTGGTACTAGTCTTTGGGACGAATACCACTATTTTTTTCAATGCGAAAATGACGTAATTATTCATGTAAGAAAGAATTAGAGAAAAATTGTTTAGGATGTTGGAATATAATAATATCAAAGTTTTAAATAGTGTGTCACTTTTTGTGAAAAATCTAAAAAGTTGTTAAACTAGGTCATGTAAATTGTCTTGCTATTATATGTCATACTGAACACTTTTATGTAATATCTGTATATATATGTTTGTATATATATTTATCTATATTTGTGTACTCCTGTTACGCAGTACTATGCGGCTTAGTTAAAATTTCTAATAAACTAAACTAAACAATGGAAGACCTTAACCTTTTTTACCCCCAAAATTTACCCATATTGATCCCTTTTGGATTTTTTACTGCATATTTAAATATATGGGGATAACATCCAACAAATTGTCAAAGCTGTAGGTCTCATGATCTCAAAGATCTGGCACGGACAAGTTCACAATGGCAAGTAAAGAACGCGGAATACCATTAAAAACGCAACAAAAACAATAGGTCACCTGACTTCGTTTGGGAGACTTAATAATAAAAATTTTAGTCAACGGTAATATTAGCTCAAAATATTTCACTGAAAATAAGGAATTTTTTGTTAAAATGTTCTGGATATCTGGATACTGTCATACTTGCAATATAGAATGTGATAGAATTTCAATAAAGAAAAAAAGGTGACAATTTGTTTCAAATTTTCATACTAATATCTTTGCGCAAAAAAAAATTCTGATCCCCCTCCCCCCATTTAAATTTTCATTTTATATTTCATTCTACAAATACGTGGTTCATTTTGAATACTACTACCTTAACTTTGGTTTGTAGTTAAATATTTAATTGGGGGCAATAATAGAATTGCTGAACAGAATCGTCCAAGAGGTAAAAAGACCAAAAAGGTGGAAACCACCGGAATAAATGTCGTCCGTAATGGTCCTGACTTGGTACAGGCATTTCAAAAGAAAAGGTTGGTTTAACGGGTTTTATGGCGCGAGAAATCTCCAATTCAATTGCTTTAGTGCCCCTAGCAACTCAACAGTAACTGATATTGAAAGGTATCAGACGTTTAAAAAAATAAGATCATTCCAGTATTAAGTAAAAAAAGTCATGAATTGCAGTTCTGACCGAAACTTCAATTTTTTTTTCACCAGGGACTGATATCTTTTGAAGAACTTTTTTAATGAACGTATAAGACGGATTTTTTTTTTAAACCTTGATTAATAAGACAGTCATGAAGTGAACTGTCTTATGACAAAGTCTGGTCTGTATAGTTTGCGCAAGCTTTCGTGTAACGAATCAACTGTGAATACACTCCGTAACCAGGAGGAGTTGAATATTACTCCATGTTAGAGAAATTAATAATTTTAGAAATAAAATCGACCGTTTTGTCGTTAATTTTAGTACTGAGATAACCATCTTCGTCAAATTCAAGATGAAGATCCACAAAAAGAAACAGAAATGGCTACGTGAAAATAAAATTTATTTTTGTAGCTTTACTTTTTTTGTATTGTATTTTATTGTATTGTTTGTTTGTTTTTTTTTTCTTTTATTTTTGTTTGTTTTTTATGTTTTTATTTTGCTGTTGATATTACCTATAAATTAAATCCTTGATAATATCTAATTAGAAAGATAATACGCTATACTATTTTTACAGAATTTACTCAAACATGGCTAGCCCACCCAAATTTTAAATGTAAAAATGAAGAAAAAAATAACAGAAAACCACGGATTGGTTGTTATTGTACATCTTAATATTTCGAAAATAATCTGGATGACAGCTATATATATTTGTCAATTACGATATGGTAAAGCTGTTAGTCAGGATAAAATAAATTTCACTTGACAATAACTTAATAGGGTGCGAGAAATTAATCGGATATATTGGCCATCAAACAGTCTGTCGTAATGGTTTTCTGGCGTGTTGAGACTGGACTTCACTTCACAAGTGACTTGATTTTACGTATCGCCCAAAAGACTGACTCTTCTGTATTTTTAAACATAATTTATTGGGATATTCAATTGATTTGATTTGTAGACACCTGTAGTAACTGCCATACAAAGGGGTGTGCATTAGATAAAGGAATTAAAATATAAACTTTTTTTTTGGAAAACTTAAAAAATAAACATTTGAGTTGTTACCCAAGTGTTCTGATGGCATTTCAGTCGTGTGAGTAATCTTGGCGTTCAAGAAGATTTAGGTTTGTTAAGATCAAACAAGATTCCATCTGATTACTAGTATGTTTGGATCGGGAAAAATTTACCACATCTTGATCGCCCTTAACGCAGTTATCTTGCATAGTCTTGATACACTGAGGAGGTCTTGATCGTCCTTAAAATGTCTTAACAGAATTGGGTTAAGCCTGTCAAGATCGCGGTAAGATCAAAATGGCCAAACAAGATCATAACATATCTACTAGTGCAATCTAAATTGTAAAAGATACAAAGTCCCAATTTCATACTATTCGTACATTTTGAGTTTTCATTTAAAAGTTTAGACATGCAGTCAATGAATCTGGCTAGAATTGCGTTTATTTCTCCACTAGTTTTAAAATTTGTATTGCACTGCCATCAAACATGGTTGTGTATTCGAATGCTTTTATTTATAATAAATCTATTGCAATCATTTTGAACCTAACGAGTTTTCTCTTTTTCTTCATAAATATTTAACTAATTAATATATCAGTCGTATGCGATTATTTTAAGATTTTTAGCAACAAACGTTATAATAGAAATTTCGAAAGGTAAAAATATTACCAGCTAAAAAGCAAATAAAAAAATTGAATTCAGATTCTTCTCATTAAGTCTTTGATATTTATTGTAAGACACCTAGAATTTTTGAATATTAATATTAAAAAAACGGCATAACGTGCGAAAACTATGACGTTCATATTTTATCATGCTACGTCATAATTGTCAGGGACTGATTATTTAACCAGTAGTTTTAACAACAGCACATGACTCAGATTTATATCTAGATGTGTGAACTATTGTTAGGCAGAATAATACTTATAAAGATATATAGATGACGAAAAAGTACGAAGCTAAGTTTTCAACTTTAATTGAAATTGAGGCAATGGAACCAAAGTTTAATTTGTACTTCACCGCAAAAATCAAGTTTAATGAAAGAATGTATAAATGATTGTTTTATCCAACTGCCGGATAAATGTATGGTCACTCTTCAGCATTTGCTACTATTCGTCCCAAGATCCACAAAAAGTATTGTCGTCGAGTATTCACACTAGTATATGATGAAATTCATTTAAAGTCCTCTCTTAATGCCAATGTATCGCTCCTTTCTCTGAAATCATAAAATGAAGTAAAGTTAGTTGACAGATTATGCAGAGGTAGCACCTAGTTTTTCTTAACATGAAACATACGATTCTCTCATATTATTTCAAGTGCAACTGTTTGTACTCGCATGTGACTTTATTCCAATGATGCATAAAACAATTGTCCCAATCAGGAACACCCTTTTTGATTATAATATTCAACTTCATAGATTTTCCCATCCTTTGTCTCTTCGGTCTACTACTTCAGTTTATTTTCATAATGATATCAATGTATGCGCTTTTATTAAGTCATGTAAAATAGCATTTCAAATAATAAACTTGACATTTGAACCAAGTGTTTTCAAGTTTGCTGGATTATTCTTAGTCTTCAAACGTATTCACAAAATCAATACCCAGTACTTCGTTACTGGCCTAAAAACCGATTTTATTTTGAAACTTGCAATATCTAAATTTGTGTAAATTTTGTTCATAACTAAGAAGTATCTCCCTCATGCAAAGCTCTGTCTTTAGCTGATTTTGGCTCGTTCCATTTATATCATATTGGTTAATTGCCCTCTATCAGTCTTAAACATCATTGAGTTAATAGTTTTCCAAATGCTTTGATTTTATCTGCACTGATGAGACATAAGTAGTCGAAATGGCCATATGCAGGAATTAAATTTCGATATTTTGTTATTTGATGGATTCCCAAATGTTTTGATCGGCAGTGAAGAGACATCAGTTGTTGATATGAACATATGCAGAACCTAGATTTACAGTTAATTCTATATTTTGCTATATTTTGCTTTTTTTTTTGTTATTGTTTATTGTTTAGTTTTCAAATTATGTCGGTAGAAATGATGCAAAAAAGAATTATCATCGCTGTAACAATTAAGGACAACCGGTACCTTTGCACAAAAAACGTTACAATTTTTCTTTCTTAAAAATATCATGTTATTACATTTTGTATTTTTATGCTGTCGTTTTGAAATTGTACTATAGCTTAATTTCAGTAATTTGTGGTCTTAAAGAAAACAGTATTGAGCAACTGCCAAACGCCAAAATAAACATTTTTTTCTTCTTTTCAATAGTCAAGTTAGAGTGAGAATATCAAGTCAACATGCAGTATCTTGAATGTGTTTAGAAACATTATGTTTTTTAACGGATATTAACGGATAATAGTTTTATCAGATCATAAGAGCCAAGTCATAAGATTTTGATTTGTCACTTACACATTGATTTTGATAAAAACTTACTTATAGTAAGTGTCACATTATAACAGCTATGCGCCTTTCAAAGTTTTCTTATGCTGCATAATATTATTATAGAATGAAAAATGTGACCAAAGCACATTTGAAATGAGGCATATTTGAAGGCAGAAGCTTTTGTCATTTGGTTTCCTATTTAGATGCTCTTTGTAATTTGTTCTCTATCAGCTTTTACACATATTTCGTTTCATGGATTTCCAAGTGTTTTGAAATAATCTTCACTGATGAGACGTAAGTTGTCGAAATACGCATTTGCAGAACTTAAATTTACAGTAACCTCGGTATTTTGTTATTTGATACATCTGCTCCTTTTTTTTGTCTGGTAACAAATCTCTTATAGTTTCTTGTCATAGAAAGAGAACCGTTAGTACAAACAAAGTTTTGATAATACTGTCAATATACAAATACTTGATGGTACAATTAAAATATTTATTGTTTAAAAGAAAACATTAAAGTTCTGCAAATGTCCATTTTAATAATTTAGGAACCGACCATTTAACCTGAAGGGGGGGGGGGGTTATGTTTTTTTTTCTGGACAGAATTATTTATTTATTTTTTTCACGTGCATCAACAAAATATTTTTTTTCAAAATTAACATTATTTTTTGGGGCAGAAAGCCTCCGTCAGAATTTTTTTTCATCATTTTGGCAGCCAAAATATTGTTTTCACATAAAATCGGCTCCAGATTATTTTTTTAGGAAAAAAACATAGCACCCCCCTTTCAAGTTAAATGGTCGGTCCCTTATGTTTCTAATGAAAAGTGAGAAGAGTACAAATATCATATAAGAGTTCATTTTCTTGGGTCTCAAATTTGGCGACTGCTTTCAATGTTGTTTGATATTTTATTTTCGTGGACTATAATATTCGCATTCTCATCTTTTAGTGTATAAAGTCTCATGGAAATTATATTTAGCGGTATTCAATAATAACCTAAGAACAAAGAAAATTAAAGAACGTGAAAATAACCACTTGACTTAAACGGTAATATTAAGGGTAATAACTTACCCAGTATCCTTGCCTAAAAATTGAAAGAAAATATACAGCCTGTATAATATATGCTCATAATGTTGTTTCTTGAATATAAATAAGTTGACATTCAAGATAAAAAAAGAGCAAAAACAAAAAACAAACAAACAAAAAAAAAAAACAGAATAGATATATCCACATACCGCCATAGTTTAGAGCTATTTTCATTGAGCATGTAGTCCAAATGTTTGATTAGTTTGCTTGTTTTGCTTGTTCATGCGTTGAAATTAAGATTGACTGTTTGCATACAATAAATGGTCGGATACTTTATTTGTTTGCAGTATTCTAAGATTTGACTGGGCAATATTTGTTTACTGAAATCAATGTGTGTGACTTGAACACATAACATTCAGAACCTCAAAATATTGTAGTCCAAAAATATACAGCTTTTACGAAAGACAAATTCCTCAAATGTTTTTTTTTATATCAAATGCCCGTTTCCATAAAAATTCTAATCTATCTTTTCAGATTTTCGTTTTCTTCATTTTTTTTTGGTGGTGGTGGGGTGGGATGGTTGGGTGGTTGTAATCAAACATTGTTACATTATGATTTTTTTTGTTTTTCTGTTCCAACTACAACACTCATTGTTTTTCCCTTAGAACATACATTATAATTTCTTAAAGCTAATCCACAAATCTGATACATTCTTCGAATTCAGAAATTTGTTCCAATCATAATATAATACATTAGAAAATTTTAGTTGAAGGATCTTAAAATTAACCTTTTGAAAAATAAACATGGAAAAACACAATTTTTGTATTCTCAAATCAAAAAGAAAAGTTTTGAATTTTATATTTCTATGTTTCTATACACTAAACAATGCTCAGGTGTGCTTGATTTCCTCGTTTGTGAAATAAACATCAGGCAAATGATTTCTAGTTCGAAGATCAAACTTCTATTGTAAATCTACCATGAGAACTGGGAGAATTATCAAAACGTTTATATTAACTGCATGCACAAGTACAAAAATTAATGTAAATAAAGAGGTGTTATTTAAATAAGTAATTCTTTTACATGTGTATGTTATTGGTATTTTCTACCTTTATATTGTGTTGTGAGTATATGTATTGTCAGGTGAAATCTATTCACACCTAGATATCTGAAGAAGATAATTCTCCAATACATCGGCAAACGAATACCGAAGCAAGAATAAGGAAAGGGGGAATTCTAAAATCATAAATAAAAAATTACGGCAATTCACATCCAACACGAATTGAGACAGTATGACAAAGACAAAACAAATAAACAAAAATGAACAAGAACGCCATACAACTAAAGCACTAGCAGTATGAACCCCTATAAAAAAACTGAGGTATCATCAGGTGCTCTGAATGGGTAAGCATGCTCTGCTCCACGCATGGCACCCGTCATAAAAAGCCAGCTAGAATATGGTGTTGAAAGATATGTTTTGTGACTGTTTGGTTTATATCATTTTCTAACCTGTAAGAAAATCAACCAAAATCCATGATACGTGTTACTTCTCTAACTCTCAAACAGTACCAAGGTTAAAGTTTGAAAACCTTCTATTAATATACTTAGTATTTGGACAATAACAAAGACAAGATCCGTTCCACAAACATTACCAACGAAGACAAAACTAAAAGATGACAGTGTGATATACAATACCACACTAAAAAATATAGCACTGCTAGTGTGAACTCCCACATAAAAACGGGATTATCATCAGGTGTTCCGGAAGGTTAAGCATGATCCGCTCCGCGCGTGACACCCGTCACACTGCCAGTGAAAAGTCCGGTTTTCTAACAGTCGGTGTTATTCAGTCCGGTAACAAGCTCTGGATCTACCTAAAGATATCTGTTCTCATTTGTGAAATAGAAACATTGTAACGGTCTGTCAAATCGTGGTGACGACCGTACAATTTCTGTAGTGACAATTGCAACAGTGACTGAACATACCCTTGATGTATAAATTTTTGAGACAGTAATTTCGCTCTGTTGACAAAATCGCTGTACAAACTACAGGCACGGCAATAGCGAATGAGTTGTAAAATGTACACGCCATATAACGGAGATGTGGGAATATCACTGCTCAAAAACCGAGAGGTTCACTATTGGAAAGTCGAAATCATCACGCTTGTCGTAAAGTTTTGTTTTCAGACGTCCAGAGTTGTCAATGTGGAGGTATAGGTCCAGGTTTGATGCTGATGATGGTGTATCAGTGGTCTCTTTAATTACGAGTTCATTAGGATTTGAGGATTGTTCAATGAAAGAACATCATCTATACAACGCAAACTGAAATTAGAAGATTTAGCTAGCTTATTGTCTTTTTTTTCTGAACTAGCCTTTGTATGAATCTGGCTTCTTACGATTTAAGAAATAAATCTGCTAAGAGTGGCGCACAATTAGTCCCCATAGGTATCCCTATTGTCTGCTCGAAAACTTGTCCTCCAAATTCTACAAAGAATTCTAGCATTGCAATGACATCCTCCACTGTATACTTTTTGTGCAAATCAGTGCGATGTTTTACAAAATAGGCCCCATCTTCCAAATAAAGTCTCCGCCCACCTATTGTTGCAACTCTCAATCTTAGTTTTAACGCCTTGACAAACAAAACAAGCAAACTAACCAAACTTTTGGTTTACATGGTCCATGAAATTAGCTCTAAAATCTTCTGTAAAATGTTTATCTGTTTATCTTAAATATTTAATATGACGTGTTAGTATCCCAAATGAAAGTGGGCATTTTCAGCTATATTCACGTCTTCCCAGATTTGACTACCGATTTTGACATCTTCCTAGATTGACTCACTCACAGTGTGACGAGTGCTGTTAACAGAGCAGGACATGCTTAGCTTCCGGACCACCTGATGTCACTCTCGGTTTTTATGGGAGTTCACACTGTGAGTGCTTTACTTTTTTGTGTTGTCTTGTTATATTTAGTTTTGTCCTCGTTAGCTATCTTTGTAGTACTGATCCGTCCTTATCCATGTTTGAACCCTTTATGATTGCAAAAGCTTTTCAAAATTTATCTTGGTACTGTTTGAGGGTTAGAGAAGTAACACATACCATGGTTTTTTTATTGGTTTTGTCCCAGGGTTAGCAAATTACATTAACCAACCATCTACCTAACAGATCTTTCAAAAAGATATATGGCTCACTAACCGTGCGACGAGTGCTGTTAACAGAATAGGACATGCTCACCCTTCCGGAGCACCTGATGTCACTCTCAGTTTAACTTGAGTTCACACTGTGACTGCCTTTGTTTTGAATTTTGTGATTTCTATTTCTGTGCTTTGTATCTGTCTAACTTCATTATTTTCTTTGTCTAACGTCATTGTTTTCTGTGTCCGCTTTTTGCCATGTCTTTGGACTTCGATTTTTGAAAATTCCACTCGTTTGTTCCTTTGTTATTCTACTACCGTTGTTTAATATTTAATGTTTTTTATTTGAAAGTGGTAATTAAGTGGTAATTTCTCTTATTAACAGTGAACAAATGTTATAAAAACTGCAAAAAATTGTATTTCAAGCAGGTAACAAGAACGTAAAGTTTTTGAATTTTGATTATGCAAAGTGAGCATTTGAAAGTCGATAATTTGACTAGCAAATACATCGGCAAACGAATACGGAAGCAAAATAGGATGAAAAGGAAATTACAAAATCAAAACACCAAAATCACGGCAATTCATATCCAACACGAATTGAGACAGCCTGACAAAGACAAAACAGAAATAAACAGAAATGAATAAGAACGCCACAAAACTTAAGCACTAGTAGTGTGAACCCCTACAAAAACTGGGGTATTATCTGGTGTTCCGGAAAGGTAAGCATGATCTGCTCCACGGAAGGCATCTCTCACACTGCCAGTGAGAAGTCCGGTGTCTGTCAGTCCGGCATTCAACTCTGGATTTACCCAAAGATATCCATTATCATCTGTGAAACAGAAACATAGAAGCGGTCCGTGAAACCACGACGACGACCGCAACACTTCTGTAGTGACAACTGACAAAATTAAGAAATATTGTAAGTCATGAAGATGAACAAAACAAAATCGAATTTGCCTTGATGTAACAAAGTATCAAAAGGGTTGTTACTCGAATCACTTATTTTTGCAGTCGCTAAGGTATAGTCACATTGAAAGCAATATATTAGAAATAACCATCTATTTTAACAATCAATTTTGTTTTGAAATGATAATATCTCAGTCTGACATGAAAATTGTACCTTGCGTGCGATAGAAATTGACTGTTTTTATCAAAATTCTAATCACTTTAAAATACAGCGGCTTCATTCCGTGTATGGCACTCGGTAGATGTCCTTGGAACTGGATTTGGCTTCCTATTTTGATATTTTTGACTTCTTTTGGATTGTGGCCTTCCATATTATTTGATTTTAGTGCTGCTGATGAGAGGTTACTCCTTGAAACACGTGTACAGCATACCGACATTTACTGTTTTTATTGAACTTCGGTATTTTTTGTATTTAGTATATCTTGTAATTGTAATTTTCAGCCGTTGTAGACGTTTCCTATTATCCCTTTTATTACATCTGTAGGAAAGAGGAATTGGAATGGTATTGAAGAAAAATGTATTTCACATTTTTGATATACGTCTTTGAGATTTTCATAAACTTTGGCCACAAACATGTTTTTAAGTACAAACTTACCGCATTTAAATCTCCGATGCAAGACGAACAAAACACTAACCAATAACACCGCTGTAAGTATTATACTTCCAATACAAGCACCAGCCATGGTTGCAGCTGTGTAATGGGTAGGGACAGAGTTATCTACCTCAAACAACAAAAAATTTCAATAATACAATACGAGGATTCTCAGAAATAAAATGATATTAATAAGAGAGAATAAATTTATACCAATTATGTGACGAGTTACGCATGCCAAAGACCTAAGTAATACCCTCATTATACAAGGTCTAGATCGTTCAACGACTCAGCAAAATATTTAGATCGTTGTGCCGGGGGGGCACCTTAGTACGGTCGTACTACTATTATAATATGGTTTTCATTGTAATGAAGTTCGTCGAACAAATTTGAGATGCTAATGCGGTCGTGGTTACTTCAACTCAGTGTACAGTTATGTCATACCTTTGAAGGAAGCAGCAAAAACTACTGTCCCTAGGTAATGGAAATGACTTGTGAACTGTTGCCTGAGGCAATTTTATAGTAAAGTCTCTACGGTCGTGACATAGTTTCACAGGAGCTTAATGGAAACTATAATGATAAATTTACATCTGAAAAAACATACATATATACAACTAGATCCTGTAAGTGTAGAAACTTTACGCATCTGTGTTCAATAATACATGATACAAATATCTAAAATTTATATTTCATTTTTTACTCCAAGTTTATTAAATTTTCAATGTATCCAAAGATTACATTTATCAATTAAAAGAATCAGAAATCAATGAAAAATTTTAAATTTCGGTCCGAACTCTGATTCAATATTTTTTTAACTTGGAACTGGGATGGTCATTTCTTTGAATTGTCTACGACCTTTAAATAGCAATTGCTGTTGAGTTGCTATCCGTAGCTTGATATTGCTAAAGGCAGCTCATTGTTTTGTTTGTTCTGAGAAAAATACTATTTGCAAAAGAAGAATTTTTGCATCAAACGTATCACCAGTATATATATTTTCTTATTTTTATCTTTAAACAAAAGATTTGGAAGATGACTTTTTTCTTTAAGTTTGCAATCGCTTTTCAATTTTTGCAGTTTTCTGATTATTATTATGCTAATTTCCATTATAGAAACAAGTTTCAAAATGACATTCCAATACAAAAAAACAATGATCAATAGAATAGAAATATCTAAATTCTTAACTTTCCAATCCTAAGCGCTCAGCATGGATTCTCGAAATTAACAATATCCAATATCACTGATCATGGATACGAATATAGCGATATAATAAATGCAAGCCAAAATATCACAAGGCATCCGAACTACTCCAATAATATTTCATACTTACCTGTTTTTACTACTAGCTGTGGTGATTTCAAACTAGTTAATGTTAGTGACGAAGACGATACATATATTGTGTAGTATGTTCCTGGATGTAGTCCATTCAGTTTGTAATTTGTTATGGCACTAGTAGATGGTTTAACGGTTCCAAAAGCTTTGTCGTTTACAAAAATGATGAACCACTCAACTTTTCCTTTGCCTTTTGTTATGCTTATTGGAACAGAAGTTTGAGACTTGGCAGTACACTGAATCATATCCGGGGAGCTTGGATCTGTCAACAAATAACAAAATACCGAAGTTACTGTGAATTTAGTTTTTGCACATGCGCATTTCGAAAACTTATGTCTCTTCAGTGCATATTAAATCAAAACATCTGGAAATCAAAATATTTTAATATGATGACATTTTTTGAGACTTTTATGTTACTGTGCAAAAATGTCTGTATCACAAGTTGTCTTTTCCTGTAGTGTTGCAACGTTTGTCTTTTGGGTTTTATTTGTGTGTTTTTTGTGCAATTTCCTTGTGGACTGTTGCCTGAAGTTTTAATTTTCAGTCATTGAAGATGCTTCCTGTTTTCTGTTTTTATTTAATTTTATTTTTTTATCTTATGTATCATAGGATCTAAATGAACAGCCAAAATTGGCGCTTTCAGAATGAGGTATCCATGATTGATAACCATGATCTTATCACCCTCATGGATACCTCTGTCCGAAAGCGCGAATTTTGACTGTTCATTTGGATCTTATTGGTTTCTAGTTCTCTGGCAGTTTTTACACACTTTTCAGTATGCCGTCTTGCAAACGTTTTGATTTGAACTTCACTGACGAGACTTTAGTCTCTAAGCACCAATTCTCTTTCAAAATGAAATATGTTGCATTTTTAAGATACTAGTATGAGACCAATGTAAATTATATAAACTGATAACAACACAAGCACAACTTTTATTTATAGGACCTTGAATTATTTTACAATACAGTGACTAAAACATAAGATTTGATTATATATCCAATCAAACCTCAAAAATTGATCGTGTTTAAAGTCATACAAGTAAAAGTTGACTCATTATAAAACAATGGCAGAAGGACTACGAGAAACTACGGAAGCGTATTAGGGCCACATTTTTATTTTTATTTTTTCAAAATGTCAACTTTAATCTTGGAATTTCCAACTTTAATCCAAGGACAAAGCAAAAAAAACGAGACCAAAAGACAACAAACCTCCCCAACTATCCACATAGTATAACATACGAACATTATAAAAAAAGCACCAAAATGAGAGCACTAGTGACATTAGATGCCCCGTAATGGTAAGAATGTCCTCTTCTGTATAGAGAACCCGTCACACTCTCAGCTGAGAATTCAATCCGAACAGTTTCTTTTATTTAAGGCATGTATTTTGATCTGATATTTCTTAGATGAATATATCATTTTTGGTTAATTAAGCGTTTTATCTTTTGGAACCAATTTTGTATCATGAAACGTCACTCTAGAATATTTGATACGATGTTGACAAGAGACTGACGCTAATATGTTCGTGTTAGTGTGTTGCACTAATAATAGAATTATGATCGTAGCTGGGAAATAATTGGAAATTAAACAAATTACAAAGTTATTTATGTTTGCCTCTAGAAAATTATTGGGAGTTAGAATTTAAATTCGAAACAAATGCAAAAGCGCGTATCTTTTGAAACCGTTAACAAAACATAAGAGCCAGATGGTTTTACAATAAGGTTAATGACAATACTTTTGCCATACCATATTCTACGAAAAAAAGTAATTCTATCATAAATCTAATTACAAATGACTTACATGTTTTTATGGTTAGTGTTGGCGAAGAATGACTACGCAAATTATTTGAAACTGCTTTTGCTGATATTGAGTATATTGTACCTGGCGTAAGTGTGAACATAGAAAATGGAGTATTGCTGTTCTTTGTTGATGACATCACTATCCCATATATATTGGTATTTGTATATATTTCGAAGTATTCCACATTTCCAAGGCTTTGAGTGATATTAATATCTACTGCATTGTCTTTATGAACAGTACTCGTTGAAATGGTCGGAGAATCTGGGTCTGCAAAATTATAGGAAATTCATAAATGTTATGTAAGTTCCTCTAAAATAAATATACATGCATAATGAAATTATACTTGCACGATAACACTTTGTTTTGATTCTTCGACTTATATTATTGGAGAACACTCGGAACTTTTCCTCGTTAAAATACAAATAATAATAATTATAATTATAAAATAAAGCCTTTCTTATCACTGCCAATGTATTTACAGTTACATGGAGGATGGAAAAATAACAGTCATGAAGATTACATCTACAGCTGACAATGAATGCTAACGGTGTGAATGTTCTCCGTATTATAGTTGTTGTAGAAAGTATTTGCTAATTTAATGTCACAATGATGCATAGCAATCCGATTTTCAATTTGCACATTTCTTTGTATAAATGGGAGTAATAACATAAATCATCGAACAGAATTTTGAAGACACAAAATCTAAGAGGCAAAAGAGAAGAAAGTTGAAACCCACAGGAAAAATGTCGACCACAATCGTCCTGACTTGGTACATGCATTTCAAAAGCAATGGCTGGTTGAACCGGTGTTATGGCGCTTCAAACCTCTTCTTCAATTGCAGAAGGGTCCGGTTGCAACTCAACATCAACTGCCGTTGACAGGTCGCAGACCGTGAATCACTAAATACAAAATGAGGTTTTGAAAGACCTGTTGGGGGACGATGGTAAATCTCATTTTCTAACCCTAATACAAAACCAATTATAATCAATGGTTCATGCTACTTCTCTAACATTCAAACAAGAACAAGTCTGAAAAACATATTTATCACTTTGTACACAGATATCCCAGAGGCGAATCTGTATCACAAACATCATCGACAATGACAAATCTAAAAATAATAGTTTTATGTTTAAGACAACACAGAAAAAACACACAAAACATTCTACCACAATGGTCATGACGTAATAAATAACTACGAGAATATTATCTGGTAACGCTAAATGATAAGATTAAGTAAACATAATGTGTAAGACCAAGTATGTGTCTCTTTGTATTAAGTTGATTTGTTCAAAGCGAGGGACGTAGTCAAAAACAGACGCAAAACTTTATATTATGTTGGTCAACTAACTAAGTTATGATGGCGACCACTGAACTTAAGAAGTATGAATTTCAAGCCTTCTTTCTCATATTCTGAGAGAGTATTTACTTACTTGTACATCCGATTACCGTTTTTGATTTGCCTGTTTCTATATTATTAGTCGATGCAAAGGCTTGCAATCTGTAACATTCTCCTGGTTTCAGTCCACTGATTCTAAACACATTTTGTTCGAATTCAACGTGGTTTGTATAATTATCATCAACGTGAAAAGTAAAATTTGTATTCATAGGAAATTTGTTCATTAATGGAATTTGAATGCCTGATATTGACGTTGTTTCGATTATTTCCTTCTTGAGAATTGACAAGGTTAAGGCTGGTAAAGCTGTAAAAAAAATAACATCTCAATTCGGAGAGTTTCCACGAATGAAAACAGATATTGAGAATATTACAAATTAAGAAGTTCACAGGGTAATTTCGAATTTATCCATGTGTTTTTAACGTTCATTCAAGTTTACCCGTATAATGTATTGTACAAACTATTCTAATTCATTATATTATCTATTCTTAGTGCTACTTACCTCTCCGAAGTACTCGATGAAATCCTGAGTTTTTAGGAAAAACATTCCATTTTGTTTATGATATGTATTAATGCTTTTTTTTGGGTGAATGCCTTGTGGTTGGTAAGATGTTGTGATTGTCTTTTATCAATCTTTCGTCGGTCAACGGATGGCAGCGATTGTAATAAATAATAAAAGGATATGCATTAAATGCACATGACACAAAATCTCTACAAATTCATTTGTTGAACCAAGAAATGGAACAACGCTTTTATTGTTGTTCTTCATTTTGAAGTCATCATTGATGCCGGCTTTCGAGGATGAGCTTTGCTCAAACCTCATGGTAAATTCAAAACGGTCCCTAGCACCGTCCAATTTGAGCAGAATTCATTGCTATATGTCGACAACACTACATCTATGTTTATTGTTACACATGTATGCAAAGTCGTCAGCAAACATTAAATCATCTGTCAAGTGTTCTTACAATAGCTGTCTTTCGTTTCACGACTAAAAGAAGACTATGACATTATATAAACAACCACATAACAGTCATCGAGATAATTGCAAGAAAACTTAGCATAACAACATCATGACATGAACGGTTTGTCAGTTAATTTTATGTTTGTCTAGCATCCATGGTGTAGATGACATGTATGTAGCATTGTCCGACTTACAGGAAACAGGTGATACGGCTTGTCGTAATCTTACTAGACATTTCACAGAAATCGATACTGACTACCTACATCAGACTACGACAATGACAAGGTGAGGGAAAATCTCAAAATAAAAAAAAATAATTAAATCTATATATATGCAAAATTTTAACTTTACCTCGCGGACACTGTAAAATCCAAAGTCCAATAGCGCGTATCTTTTACTTTGTAACGCAAATGTTCTTAATTAATCTACATTAGATTGACATATGATTATTGTAAAGGGGGTTCTCATCCCGAAATCTAAAGTAAATAATCTTAAAATCCGACATTCCAAAGAATTTTTTTTTTAATTTGTATAAAAAATAATGAATATCCGGGATCGAGTTGAGGGTTAGTCACGAAAGCATATTAAAACAATAACCGATGATGCTGGACTTTGTCATTAAAAGGGCCCTCCAATTCCTCTTTTTAGTTCCTAAGATTTTCATTTCATTTTTTTACTCAGTTAAATTTTAATTGGGTTTTAAGTGTGGGGAGCAAATTGAGACGAGAGAGTCAGCTAACATAGCAAGGTATATCGATGCTAAGGCTATGAGACTTCAGTGTTCCTGGATCTGCTGTCGCTCCCTCTTTTTGATTTATTGTGGGAATATAACATTTCGTCCCCACAAACCCTTCTCCTTACAGAATGATGAAAGTTTGTAGATGTACGATTTATGATTTTCCGAAAAAGAATTTAAAGTATTACCAAGACATATACTTACATGTAGTTTTGTAATCATTTCTCAATATAGAAGTGAACTGGAACTGTAGACTAATAACATTACATGTTTCCCCATGACATGTTTTACCTCTTTAGACCACTTTTTCATTATATTTTTGTTAGAAAAAAAAAACAAAAAGTTAAAATAGTGGCTTCCAAAAAAGCTGTACTGATACATGTATTTGAAAAATAAGATTGCTACACGTTGCCATATGCCTCCTTTCTTATAAGAAACTTGAAACCCCACAAGTTACAAATGTGCAAAATGATTGATTCTGTGTGCATTATGAATTTCAAAAGCTATTCTTTACGTGAGAAAATGAGTGTGACAAAATTGTGGGCATAAGAAATTCAATTAGAGCAACATAAAACGAGTCTACTACTCCATAAAAGTTTATTGATTCAAAATGGTGTTGCGAATTGATCTTGAACAAATATGAATAAAATGCGAGTAGCGGTTTCTGAGGTGTTGCGTCCGCAAGAATTCTTGACGACAGACTGATGCAGATTATTACAGATCCACTATCGTCGTGCAATGGGGAAAAATTGAATTTCAAAATATTTTAATCGATTTTGAACGGCAACAAAAAAAAATCATAAAATGCACCAGAGGTAGCATCGGTAGTGCTTTAAGATTGGATTGATTATACAAAGACGCAAAACACAAATTTCGGTGGAAGGGTCGTCTTGTAATTTCTCCTAAGCAGGAATGTTGTAAGTTTTTGAATACTGAACGTGAAATCAACTTGGTTAACGGATTGGGTTTTAACGTGTACTTTAACCCAGATAAAAAGCAGATCGGGAACCATTATAACGAACCCGGGATATGGATCGGAATAATCAAGACATTACACAAGATTACAGTAATAAACAGTATATTTTTGCCTTTAGCATGACCAATCAAAATCAAGTATATCATAGCTCTACAATTTTATTTCTACCAGTACATTATAAATAGTGAAAGCGCAAATTTATTGTTTTAATAATGTTTTAATTATTGTTGTTTTTTTCAATGAAAATGAAAAGTATTCACTGTGAAAGGTTTTAATGATCTTTGGATTGAAGTAACATGCTTCCATTAATTCGTTGTCACTGGATAAATGTAGTCAGCATTATAAATGACCGTCATATGCATTTTAAAAGAAAAGGTCAATTCGATTTTACCGCCGTTTTATTGCCGAAACAGACATTAATAGTTCGACCAACATGTTCGGAAATTAATTAAATATGATTACAAAGAGATCATATAAAAATATAAATACAATGTAGGCTAAATTATGATAACAAATCCCGTTAATTAAATCTGAAAAAAAACTTTGAGATCACCCATTATTTGTCAACATTGGAGTTCACAGTCCGCTGTCGTCAATTTCGTGAAATGTCTACCATGAGATATGAGCTAAGATCAATGTCAAAGGAAGCATACATAAAGAACAACAATATAAGCACTGTTCGATTGCCTGGTTTTACATAGTAGTTGTAGAGACTTTGTCTAAATGACATTTACTCCAAATTATTTTATTATTTATTTAAACTATTTCATATCTCTCATATACACTCTATGAACCTATGAATATGAGCTTTGGTTTGGTATAATCTTTTTAAGCTATTTTATAGTAAATAACATTTACCTTGTTCACACTGCTGTCCAATATAGCCAAACTTACAGCTACAATCAAACATATTTCTTCCATTTATACAGATTCCATTTTTACATGGGTTTGACGTACATTCATCTATATCTAAAATTAAGAGCAACAAAATTACAAACACAAATAGAATAAAAAAGATAACAGGAAACACCTACGATGGCCGAAAAACATAGCCACATGCCACAAAGTAAATAGGAACTGCACAAGAAAAAAAACAATAAAAATACAAAAGACAAACGTAAACAACGATAGGAACTCGGAACAGCCGGACTTGGTGCCGGCACTAGCAAAAGCCACCGGTAGGGTTAAACCGGTTTATGGATACCCAAACCTCCCCTTTCTCTGTCCCGGTTCCCTATAGTATAATAAACATACGAATAAAACCCATACATGTAGACTACTAACTCCATGACCACAATTTAGAAAAAAAATCGGTTTACAGATTCACAAAACTTTTCATGAAATAAATAATTACCAAAGATACTATTTATGTCGTTTCTGCAGATGGCCATTTCGGAAATTTGTGTGTATTTATTGCAGATACATCAAAATATTTGTAAGACCGTAAATTTTCAGATGTGTACAGTTGCTAGACAAGAAACAAGCAATAAGATAAAAATGAAACCTAAAATCGACAAGGACAGAGGGTTGCACGAAAGAGATATTGATAAGTTCAAATTTAGCAAATTTCTGGGATTTCAAGGCAAGCCTACTGGGCTTATGAATTATGAACTAACAGTCCACCAGCAGAGGCATTGACAAAGTGGTAATAAATAACTAAATACCGAAGTTTTCGTTAATTTTGTTTCTTCAGATGAGTATTTCGATAAATTATGACGTCTTCAGTTCAGATCAAATCAAAATATTTGAAAGGTCATAAGTAGATGTCTGGGTTTATAATGTAACATTTACCTTGGTTACAGTTCTGACCAGTATATCCCGGATCACATGAACAACTGTACATATTGATACCATCTGTGCAGCTACCATATCCACATGGGTTAGATCCACACTCGTTAATATCTTGAATGATTAAAATGTATTCAAGATTCTACTGAACATAGTATTAATTTTAGACAATTTTTTTCATTTTTGTTTTTTCGGTTGTTTTGTTGAATGCTTTTAATTTTAAATTTTTTCACATATTTTGGAATATAAGTTTATTGTAAATGTAATTCAGTCTGCTTTCTCATCAATTCAACTAAGTCAATATCTGACTTTCTAATATTTGACTGTTAGATTAGAACAAGTACCTATTGTTTCTTATTCTTCACTACAAAAAGAACGTTTGTCTTTCTGTTTGATATTCATTTGTTAAGTTTCCTAGAACAAATTATTCTATGAAATATAATATATGAAATATTGTACTGTAACCATTGAAGGAGTATAGTGTCACTCACAGTGTGACGGGTGCTGTCAACAGAGCAGGACATGCTTACCCTTCCGGAGCACCTGATGTCACTCTCAGTTTCACTGGAGTTCACACTGTGAGTGCCTTTGTTTTGAATGTTGTAATTTCTGTTTCTGTGCTTTGTATCTGTCTAACGTCATTGCTTTTTGTCTAACGTAATTGTTTTCTGTGTTCTCGTTTTGGCCGTGTCTTTGGACTTCGATTTTTTTAAATTTCACTCCTTTGTTCCTTCGGTATTCTACTGCCGTTGTTTTTTTAAATTGTTTCCAAATAAAATATGTGTTTATCTCTTTACTGCTTTTTGTAAGAAATAATACTATACATTGATTTTGTTTTCCATTCCACTGTTTCGCCTACAGCTGTAGACCTTTTATCTTTCTGATTTTTTTTTCAATAAACCATGTTTTTATGCAATGTCTTCTACACTCTTATAGAAACCACTTGCTTCGGTATCTAGTCGAAACAACGGCAGTAAAAAACGTTAGGAACAAAGGAGTGGTATTTACAAAAAATCTAATTCCAAAGACATAACAAAAACGAGAATACAGAAAACAATGACGTGAGACAGCTATAAATCACCACATTCAAGTTCAATGCTCTTACAGTGTGAACTCCTATGAAACTGAGAGTGACATCAGATGCCCCAGAAGGGTAAACATGTCCTGATCTGTTAATAGCACCCGTCGCACCGTAAGTGAGTCAATCTAGGAAAAGAAAAAATCGGAATGGTCAAATCCTGGAATACGTGAATCTAGCTGAAAATGTCCGCTTTCATTTGGGACACTGATACGTCATATCTTTCAAAAATGTTACGATAACGCTGTAGAATTTCTTGAGTGATGAGTTTTAAAAACAATGAACCAATACCATCGATGGATAATGATGTTTAATATAACATTATCTTCATTACTTTCTTCCTGTGACTGATTTACGTTCTTTAGTTTTCGGTTTATATCACACTATTTACCTTGATCACAGTTCTGACCAGTATATCCCGGATTACAGGTACAACTATATATACTTAAACCATCAATACAGGAACCATACCGACAAGGATTAGACGCACACTCGTCAATATCTTAATAAAAAACAGATATTAAATATTATTGGTGCTTGTCAAGACGTATTTTACTTTGTCTGATGATTCTGCTAAATGAAATAAAAATGCAGTGATTCATAAAAAGGGTCAATTAAATCCATTCATTTTTTTTACACTGCTTGCCTTTTTCTACTTTTAAAATAAGTAAAAATTGATTTTGGAATTTCCACTTTCTTCATTTTTTGCTTCAGTATTAGTTTGCCGATGTATACTTTATATTTTATGGTTACCATCTGTCAATAACCAAATTATATAAAAACCAAAAACTAATAGATCAAATATTCTTGTTGGTAACAGCTAAATTGTTATTTGAAATTATCTATTACCTTAACGATCTACTTGTTCCTACTGTATAACAATTTAGCAATTTAAGTAATCTAGAGATTTGATAATCTTTACAATGTAGGTGTTATTTAAATGACCACAAGGTATATGTCTAGAGCAACACAAATTGGAGACTTGCAATTTCCAGTTTATAACTATACTCACTAGATCTTGAGATAAAATCTAATATGGATACACTATCATGCATGACAGTGATTGTAAGAACGTTTTGTCAATTGTTTTATGTTTGTTGAAGATCTTGCATCCATAGTCTAAATACAATATATAACGAGTTGCATAAAAAACAGTATGCTGTACACGTGTTTAAAGGAGTAACCTCTCATCATTAGCATTAGAATCCAATAAAATGGAAAGCCATAATCCAAAAGAAGTCCAAAAGAAGAACTCAATTCCAAAAATATCGAAATAGGAAGCCAAATCCAGTATAAAGGACATGTACCGTTTGCCTTACACGGAATGAAGCCTCAGTATTTTAGGTGGTTAGAATTAGGATAAAAACAGTAAATTTCTATATAACACGCAATGCATAATTTTCATGGCACACAAGTCTGACTATGAGGCTGGTGAATACCCTCGGGAACCTCTGTTCAACCAGCAGTGGCATCGGGCAAACGGTTCAAAATACAAAAGATACCGAAGTTTGATAAAAAAAACAGTAAACTTCATCATGCTGTACACGTGTTTCAATGAGTAGCATTAAAATCCAATAAAATGGAAAGCCACAATCCAAAAGTAGTCAAAAGAAGTACTAATTTCTAAAACTATCGAAATAGGAAGCCAAATCCAGTACCAAGGACAACTACCGAGTGCCATACACAGAATGAAGACATTGGTGTGACATTGTTCTACAATTAGCAATCAATTTCGCTCAAAGCGTCGATAGGGGATATAATCTATGAGGTATGTACAAAGCTCATTGTTGAAGGCCTCATGGTGACTTCAAGATGAAGAACAACAAGAAAAGCGTTGTTTCATTGCTTAGTTTTACCATGTATTTGTATAGATTTTGTCTCATGTGCGTTTATTCCATATCCTTTTTTTGTTAATTTTAAAATTTGGCCTTTGATTTTTTTTATAATTTCTACATGTTAGTCTGACTATTCTGTTCTCAGTGCCTATGTCTCACTATTTCTTCATTCCAAGCTTTCTTGCAATTGACTCGATGAGTGCCCTGTGATTGCTTATATGCTGTGATTGCCCTTTTTAAAGTCTATTGTCGGGAAACGGATGACCGCGGTTGTAAGAACAATTTTCCAGTTACATTTTTGTCTGTTGACGATCCCGCATCCTTGAATAAAACAACATGTAGCGTTGTTCGACATTTATGTTCATGCAAAGCTCTGTCTTTAGCTGATTTTGACTTTACATTCTGATCATATAAGTTATTTGTTTGCTATCAGTTTTTGAACATCTTTGAGTTTATGGTCTTCCAAACGTTTAGATTTTATCTGCACTGTAGAGACATAACTTGTCAATATGTGCATATACAGAAAACAAATTCACAGTAACTTCCGTATTTAGTTATTTAGTATAAAATTCCGCTCAAACCGGTTATTAGTACCGCCTTGAACTTACTATGAGATATAAGCAAAGTTCATCGTTGAAATCCTCATAGTGACGTCCCATTGCTTTGAAATTTTCAGTATCTTCGGTATGTTGTTATTTGTTCTACCATGTATTTGAATACATTTTGTATTATGTACATTTACTCAATATCCCTTCATTGTTTATATTTTTCGAGGTTTGTATAAGGATTTTTTTTCACTGTAGAAGAAGCATTGCAACACTCGATCTAATATCACCACGGAATGACGGGTAGAATATTAATAAAATCTATATACAACCCACGGGGTATTAGCTTCAAGAATTTTTGGGTACGTGTGTGCTGCTCACAATTGTTTTACCTACCCCATTGATATATATGCCTACTAAAAAATGACACCCATTCATATATTTCTAATTCATTTATATGACCTATTCATATATATATATATATATATATATATTTACACAGCTTATATCAGCAAGTATTTGACTAGATTTGAATAATATCTTAAAATACTACCCATAAAGCTTTATAGAACATAACTGTTACAACTGGTTTGTTACTACCGTAAAAATGAAAAATAGGGGCTTTTGATATATGTCATTTGTGGAAAGAACACCTTATCATATAAACAGCATCAGAAATTCCCATCCTTTTCATATATTTGCCAACCCTAAAAAGTAGACCCTTTTGGGCCGCACATATGTATCTACCCTTTACATGGAAGTTAATACCCCGTGATACAACCATATGAAGACTAGCAAACACGGGAAGGATAACCTGCTAATTCTATCAACCAGCTTTGGTAATTGTTCGTACGTTTTATTTTAGTTTATAAATACGAACATATAAAATGTGATACTAGATGTGCTTAATTAAATTTAGTGTCTTCAGATGACTATTTCGCTTACTTGCGTCTCTACAGTGTAGATCAAACCATTTATATTAGAAGACCAAACCAAAAAATCAACACATGATCGAAGGCAGATGAAAAATGTTGCAGTTTTTTTCCATGAGCTTCCGTAGGAACATAAGAATACATAAAAGATAACAACAAAAAATAAAAAAAATAGAGTTCATTTTCTGTGAGCTTTTAGAGTGACAAAGCAGTTAAGAATGCAAGGTAATAATGTTACGGTTTATAGTATTCCAGACGAATGAAATAATCTCCAGTTGGAAAGTATTTTCTATTCTATTTTCTAATCTCCAGACGGATCAAATCCCATAGATATACATTTATCAATAATATTTGTTTCATTCGGAACTTGTTTCACAGGATACTATTTTGGCTTACAATAACATCATTAATCTTATTATTTTACATACCATTATCAACGCCATAATAAGCTTTTCTAGTGAATCAATATTTACCATGTTTACATTGATGCCCTGTATATCCCGGCATACAGATACAACTGTACATGTTTATACCATTTATACAAAAACCATTCTGACATGGATTTGACTGGCATTCATTTACATCTAAACAAAAACAATTAGTTGAATTCATTTCCACAAATAAAGCACATATAAAACAATACAATGGTCTTGATAAACTATGCAAGTGTTTACAATTGTACATTTATTATTATTATTTATATCTTTTTTTTTATTTACTTTATGTAAATATGTACTAATAACTTTTTATGTTCTTATAGTTGGCTTGTATATTTTATGAAATATTTCCTTTGTTGATTAAACCGAATTGTTTAGATAATTAAAAAGTGTATTTTCTAAAAATAATACTGAAAAGAAACAAGTTCCGAGAGAACCATTACATCCATATCTATTGATGAGTTAGAAGATTATTTAATTTTACGACACGTGTAAATATTTATCTGTATAGAATGACCTGTTAAAGAAGACCTTGACTCGCAAAGTCAATATGTTTTAGTGTTTTTTTAATTCTGAAAAAGTAGACCAGAGTATTCCATTGGTCATTTCAATAAAACGTGTACTTATTTTGCAATCAAATGATCCTTAGTGTTAACCTGCCTTGACTACATTTCTGACCAGTATATCCAGGATTACAAGTACAGCTATATGTATTGACACCGTCTATGCAGGTACCGTATTGACAAGGGTTGGATGCACATTCGTCGATTTCTTACAGAAAAAATCATTTAAAACATCAAAGCAAAACCACTTAAATAATGGCCAAAAATTTATTTAACTAATGATGAAACGACTATATTGTCCTAGATGGCTTATTTGGGTAGCAGTTTAACTTAAGTTAGATCGTCATGTACACTAAAATTCAAATCTTGTCCCTCATAATTTATTGTTTTCCTTATTCTATTAATTCTATTGTTTTCATAAAAAATACATTTAGATCGTTACAATAAAAGCCACACCAAACAGTATCAAAACGAACAAGACATTATTTGTTGATTTAAATTATTAATTCCCAGTATTCGACTGCCCAAAAATTAAGAAAAACACCCAAAGTGTTAAACTTATATAAAGCAAATACATTTGTATATCAAATTATTAAATTATATGTCAAAAATATGCATTAAATATTAAAAACAAAACATAATTTGGAACTATAGAAGATTCAAAAAAAGTTGCTTATTACCATGGTCACAATTCTGTCCAGTATATCCTTGAGTACATTTACAGCTATACTTATTTTCACCATCAATACATGTCCCGTTTACACATGGGTTCGACAAACATTCGTCTAAATCTGAAATAAAAATATATGAAATATTTGGAAATGACCTTTTAAATACATGTATCATTAGTGTAAATTACACTATAAAACATATTTTCTTTAGAATTTTTGTTTTCCTTTGACTTTAAAAATGTATTAAAAATGCTTAATTAAAAAAAAATGGAGGTATCATCAGGTGTTTATTAGTCACTTGTTCTAATATGAAAATGGTACAACAAAGGCATAGCAAAGGAAGAGAAGTCCAATTATTCAATACTACCATCTAGTCCATAACATTAAAACATGTTTTAAGCTATTTTGAGTGGCTGTTCATAAATCACTTTTAAAACAAATGTCCCCATTGTTTTGGTTATGTGTCACTGTCATGTTTTCTACAACATAGGACTTCTCACTCTATATATTGTTTCAGGTGGACTAAATTAAATAATTATCATATGGAGATAAAAAATATCATATATGCCGCTAACCATAAACTAATAAACCTCTGTTTTTGGATAAAAACCTAGGAAATAAAGGCACAAATGAGAAAATATGAAAAAAAAAACAATTGTGCTATTATACAATGTAAGGCCTCTGTAATTGTCGTTAACACATGGTCTTCTTTAAGAGTTGGAAATAAATTAAAAGTTGGATATTGGTATTAGTCCAAACCATTACATGTGTCAAATGTAAAGGTGCAGCCTAGATCCTAAGTAGCATGAAAGATCAATAATTGGAGTGATCAGTTTATACATACATAGAAAAGTCGGATACTATATAGTTTACAATTACCTTGATCACAGTTCAGACCAGTAAATCCTTGATTACAGGAACAACTGTACATATTGATGCCATCTATACAGGTGCCATTATGACAAGGGTTAGATACACATTCGTCAATATCTGAATTATTGTACAAAAATAATTTCAGTAGAAAAACGGAGATGTTTTATTTTAAAAAGTAAAATTAAAATAAGTTACCGACATGCATAGGAAATAAGTTGAGAATGATCATGACTATTCTCATCATTCATTACAACACTGTAATTATTCAAGTCTTATTTCTATAACTAGTAAGTGAGAACCGAACCGTCAGTCAAAAAACGAACAATCCATTGACAAAAGCAACATCGGAAACACTTGGAAACAAGGACATCAGGTTTGAATATACAGATGTTGCGAATGCTTGAAAAGGTTGCACTTGGTATTTTGTCTCATAACTTGCTTCCATTATCGGTATAATTGATTATACATGTATGTCCCTTGCCTTCGATATTGTCAGCCTTTGTTACTTTTGTCCATTCAGAAATTCTATGGCCGTCATCATAACATCATAGATAGATATGAAATGTCGGTTTCACAAATGAGAACAGACATTTTCAGCTAGATTCACGTCTTTCCAGATTTGACATTACCGATGTTGACTTTACCCTGTATTGGCCAGCTAACAATGTGAAGGTAGCTGTATGCAAAGCAGGACATGCTTACACTTCCGAAGCACCTGGTGTTACGGTTTTTTTTTAGAGTTCACACTGCTAGTGCTTTAGAATTGAGTGTTCTGATTGTGGTATTGGTGTGCTTTGTGGATATGCAGTGTCTTTGGCCATTCTGATGTTCGCGTGTTAGCCTTGTCACTTGACTTTGATTTAATCTGGTGTTTTGTTCCTTCGGTATTCGACAGTCGTTGTTTTGCACTTGTTTTAATATAATGATAATGTAATTTGCTATCAAAAACGATCTTTAACATATTTCACGAAAGGATATGGAGTAAATGAACATGAGACCATAACACATGTGTTTACTCTAACTGCAATAATTTTAATGAGCTGTATGGCCATTTCGGAAATTAATTCCTCATCAGCAGCACTAGAACCCAAACAAAGGAAATCCAAATTTTCAAAAAAATGTTTAAAATGCATGAAATCCGAATAATCAGTAATATCAAATATAGCTAAGGACAAAACTACGATGGAGGGAGTTAATCCTTAGGTTTAAGAATTTACATAAATTTAGATAATAGTAATTGAATAAAGTGTACACATGAGATATTATCTCATGTACAAGTACACCATATGTAAGAAAAATAAAGAGCATACATCTCTACCACGGGGAATTGTTTTACCAACTCCACACTGCAATAAAAGACAAACTCCTGTATTAAATATTTCACCTTTGTCACAGATCTTTCCAGTGTATCCTGGGGTACATTGACAAAAGTATTCATCCATAGCGCTAATGCATGAACCGTTAATGCAAGGGTGGGAGGCACAGTAATCAATATCTGCAATGAAATAAAAATGAAGAGATGTGGAATAAATGCAAATGAGACAATCTCTACAAAAACTAAGCAATGGAAAAACGCTTGTATTGTTGCTCTTCATCTTGAGTGAGCAGGCCATAGTCTCGTAAATGTTACTAGGGTACTTATCGGAGTGTGTACTCCTGGTTTTAGGTTTTACTATATTATTTATCAGTTTGAACAGATAAAAATCAAGTTTTATATGCTCACTTGCTAGGTATCATGCCTATCTTAATTTTAAATGCCACAAATAAAAATTCAGATTTAATTAGGATTATTTTAAAAGTAATCAATGAAGGGGAGACTACTCCATATTTGCAACCTGTGAAAAGCGCACATTTGAGGAAAAATAACTTTCTTCGGAGCCTATCAACCCCCATTCAAAGTCAGATTTTTAAAATACTCATGTTCTGTCTTTTAGAGGGATACAAAGTTTGAACACCATATATTCGCGGAAAATGTTGTTTTGAATGGCTGCAAATGGTTTGTTTTGGTATTTTTGAAGCACTGAGAACAGTTTTTGTCAATGTTTGTATACCATTGTTTCCACTTGTAGAATTTGATATCATATTTATTTTCATTTCAAAGTAAAGTTCACATAAAGAGCATTGTTTTGGTACATAACAATCCATATATGCAAAGAAAAGCAAATCCTACAGTGGGGGGATGGTTTCACTCCACTGTTTACTTAAGTGACGTTGGAAAAAAACAGTTTTACTGCACCCTTTAAAGGCATATAACAGTGCTTAAGATCAGCTGAAAATGTAGAATATATTCATTAGTGATATATCTTCCATTGGTGAAAATACAGGTTTAAGTGTATTTTCAATTCTAACAATCTTCATAACATCAATTCCAATCTGGTCATTCATGAAAGTCCATAGCAATCAAACCCAGTTCTTTTAATGGAAAGATATACATTTCTTATGTTAAATTTTGACGAGTCATTTTCAGCGACTTTAAACATGGGACCTCTTTTGCGATAACTTTATTATCCACTCGCCAAACGAAGTTGGGGAGGGGATATAGCGTTTGACCCGTTCGTCCGTTCGTCCTTTTGTCCATTCGTCCGTCCGTTCAAACATAAGACCATATATCTTTTGAATGACAAGTCGTAGATGGACAATGTTTTGTCCATTGATGCATCTTGAAGAGTACTTGAGGTTAATATATAGAATAGGTGGATTTGACCTACATTTCATGCATGAGTGACTCAGGTTAAAGTTTTTGTAAGAGTCCAGATCTGGGATACTACAACTTGCAGAGGAATAATATTTTGTATGTAGATGCGTCTTATTAAGTTATGAAGCTCCAGATATAAATTAGGTCACTTTGACCTACATTTCATGCATGAGTGACTTAGGTTAAAGTTTTTGTAAGAGTCCAGATCTGGGATACTAAAACTTGTAGAGGAATAATATTTTGTATGTAGATGCGTCTTGTAAAGTTACGAGGCTCCAGATAAAAATTAGGTCACTTTGACCTACATTTCATGCATGAGTAACTTGGTTAAAGTTTGTGTTACAGCTTGGGTTTTAGATACTACAACTCGTAGAAGAATAATAGTTTGTATGTAGATGCATTTTGTAAAGTTACAAAGCTCTACATAAAAATTAGGTTACTTTGACCTACATTTCATGCATGAATGACTTAGGTTAAAGTTTGTGTTACAGTCTGGATTTTAGATACTACAACTTGTAGAAGATTAATCTTTCATTAGTAGATGCATATGCTTTAGGTATGAGGCTCCTGATTGAAATAAGGTCACTACATTTCTTGCATTACTGGCTCATATTTAAGTAACAAACCAGATCTTGAATGGTACAATTTCCTTGAGTGCTTATAATACTAGACAAACATTTAATAAACGGGCGAGGGATTAGCTGTCGTTTCCGACTGTCCCTTCTCTTAATTGTATTTAATGTACAGCAAAAAAGTGGTATCAAGGTTTTCGGCATTTAGTGGACAACAATAATATATACAAATTTGTCCGCTTTTCCATACTAATTAACTTTGACGAAACATCATTAGGTACATTCTAATCCGAAACGATAAAAAATGACCGCTGTAAAAAAAAATTAAGCATATGCTTGCTTTTACTAAAATGACGCATTTTATTGGAAATTTGATATTCTTTTTGATATTTTACACTGCTGATCTAGTGATTTGACTGAACAAGTGGGTATTATATACTAATTTTTCCAGAAAATGTGAAACAATATCAATTAGAACCCTTTGTACACCATTCAAGTATTGAATTATCTCTTGTGCACCAAATTCTGATTATATTGAGCCTTTGTAAAGATTCATAATTCAGTTATATTTTTAGGACTGATAAACTATAGATATCAATGTGAGCGCAACTTCGTAGAGATGTTAGAAAATTGAAAAAAAAACTATGAAACCAAGAGAAAAAATATTGCCTTAAGTGAGCAGGCCACAGTTTAATAATTTTACTAGGGTACTTATCGGAGTGTGTACTCCTGGTTTTAGGATTTACTATATTATTTATCTTTTTGAACAGATGAAAATCAAGTTTTATGTGCTCCTTTGCCAGGTATCATGCCTATCTTTAATTTTAAATGCCACAAATAAAATTCAGTATTAACAAGTGATAATGTGTTTGCATGCAAACACAGAAGTCACCCAAACCAGAATCCATTCCTTTATTGATGTTTGAAACAACAGTGATTCATAAATATAAGAATCGAGGTCTTGAACTCATTGTTCTTTTGTCTATCAGTGCTATAATTAACTTCATATATTTACACTTCATTTACAATGGGTTGCATCAGAAAAAATCATTTCTATTTTTAATACTATGAAGTAGGATATTTCCTCAATAGTGTGTAATATTTTAAATTAATCAAGACATACAAATTTCATTTATCTTTGAGTACCCATCTTTGAGAATTCTAGTATATCGAATCTTCAAAAATAATGGATAGGTCTTTCGAAGAAGTTACGTCATAATGTTCTCATTGTTGATTCATCGATAAAACCAAGATTCTTAGTTAAATACGTACATTTATGGATAATTTAACGTGAGATTAAAGTTTTGACCTTTGACCTTGACCTCATTTTCCAGATCACGTCTTCTTGAACATGTTTTATATTGAATGTATCTTTGTATCTGTATTGGTATTTGAGCTATTAGCAAAAAACCCATAATCAGACATCAAAAATCGGTTTTTGGTCCATAGGCCCAAAACGGTTGGTCCAATACTTTTGAACCCAATGTAACAAATGTAGATTTTAACAAAATACACATTTTTGGTTTGGGTGACTTCTTTGTTTGCATGCAAACACATTTTCACTTGTTAATTCTGAATTTTTATTTGTGGTATTTAAAATTAAAGATAGGCATGATACCTAGCAAATGAGCATATAAAACTTGATAATTTGAATACCCAAATGCATATCTTGGGATGGACATCTACCTTCATATGAAATTTGGTACTGATTGAGCAGCTAGCCTCTGAGAATTTGACCGGACAAGATGATGGCAAGAAGAAGAGGAAAAAGAATAAGAAACGGTGCAAGCACAAGAAGTCGCCAAACCTTGTTTGGGCGACTTAATAAGAAACGGTGCAAACACAAGAAGTCGCCAAACTTCGTTTGGGCGACTTAATTAGGATTATCTTAAAAGTTATCAATGAAGGGGAGACTACTCCATATTTGCATCCTGTGAAAAGCGCACATTTTTCAACCTGTACTTTGAGGAAAAATAACTTTCTTCGGAGCCGATCAACCCCAATTCAAAGTCAGATTTTTAAAATACTCATGTTCTGTCCTTTAGAGGGATACAAAGTTTGAACACCATATATTCGCGGAAAATGTTGTTTTGAACGGCAGAAAATGGTTTGTTTTTGGTATTTTTGAAGCACTGAGAACATAAGAAATGTATATCTTACCATTAAAAGAACTGGGTTTGGTTGCTATGGACTTTCATGAATCACCAGATTGAAATGGATGTTATGAAGATTGTTAGAATTGAAAATACACTTAAACCTGTATTATTACTAATGGAAGATGTATAACTTATGAATATATTCTGCATTTCCAGCTGATCTTAAGCACTGTTATATGCCTTCAAAGTGTGCAGTTCACAGTTTTTCTCCAACGTCACTTAAGTAAACAGTGGAGTGAAACCATCCCCTCACAGCAGTTTTTTTTTTTTTTTTTTTTTTTTTTTTTTTTGTTGCAAACATGGATTGTTATGTACCAAAACAATGCTATTGATGTGAACTTTACTTTAAATAAAAATAAATATGATATCAAATTCTACAGGTGGAAACAATGGTATACAAACATTTGTTTCACCTCTACTTCTAGGTTGCGTTGTAAATAATTAATTTATTTCAAATGCTGTTTAAGTTTTTTGTTTCTTTTTTCTATAGTTCCAAAACTGATCACTGAGGCAATAATTATTTCAATTTTGAAATTCTTATGTGTAATTTGTCGCTAATTTTTTCTGTAACTGATAAAGGTTAAACAATATTAAAAAGAAAGGAAATGGGGTAAATGTCAAGGAGACAACATCCCATATCCAGGTTAAAACGACCCAAAACAAAGCATCTAGGGGTCACCGTACGGTCTTCAACACAGTGAGGAACCTCACACCATATAGCAAGCCCTAAAGTTTTAAATCCGGTCATATATTGTCAATCCATAACATTGTTGATTTTCTGTCCAGTGTTACAGTAACGGAGTCAAAGATCAAACACTAACTTACCTTGCTCGCAATCCTGTCCAGTATGGCCCGGAAAGCAGATACAGGAATATGAGTTGACACCATTTATACAGTCGCCATAATGGCAAGGTTGCTCTTCGTATAAACACCAATCAAATTCTGTCATGATAAATAAACACAAAACAACACGTTTATTTGTATTTATTTTGGATTGTGCAGTATACGGATCAGGGCATGCTTTCACTTCCGTGGCACTTTTTGTTTGAGTGAGAGAGTTCACACTGTGAGTGCTTTAGTTTGGAGACTTAATCTGCCACGTTTTTTTTTTTTTTTTTTTTTTTTTTTTTTTTGTTTTTGTTTTTTTTTGGTTTTTTTTTGTTTTGTTTATTTTTTTTAATGTTTCGTGTCTTTGGTCTTCCGTCTTCTTTTATCTCTGTTTGCCTTGTCTCTGGACTTTGATTTTTGTAATCTACTTGTGTTTTGTTCCTTCGGTATTCTGCTGTCGTTGTTGATAAAAATTCAGAATCAGATTAAGAGCACTGTGATTAACTTACGTCAATGTATTGGACTACTGTTGTGGTCAAATTGTGTATATCTTGTAACCTATTGTTTCCACATAAAATACATGTATACATGTATGTAGTTCTGTTTGACCTTGTATGGTTATACGACCGTAATTATAACACCTACTTTTGTGGACTTCATGGGTTTAAAGAAGACCTCACACTGTGATTTGCGACTTGTCTCCGATCATATCCAAGAGTTTCGGCCATGTGCAATCATCTATAAGTTAATTCATACCTTTTTCACAATTTGTCCCTTGATATCCATTAACGCAGTTACAAGTATATTTGCCTTTACCAGCAATACAGGTTCCATTATGGACACATGGATTGGATGCACATTCATCAATGCCTACGATACAAAACAATTCGTAAAATCAAACAAGAATATATCAACGAATTTCGAGAAATTTTGACCAAGCTTCTTTTACGATTCGACAGAATTGCATATAATAATTTAATAAGTACCAATTGACATCATTGTCTATTTTAGCCTAACTTTGTGGGAAGCACGAGTTGAAAAACTTCCATGAAATAGTTCTTAAATTGTTTTATATTTCCGGTATTTTAACTCATCATCTTTTTCGATTGTCTTTGATCTCTTGAGCAACATCAAAGTTAAAATATATCGCCATCACGTATGACTTACTAAAAAATCTGAAAGTCACATACCAAAATTGGAGATTAATAAAGTAGATCACACCAAAGGGTCTAAATTAAGGTCAAAAATGGACATTTATAACAGGAGTCTCTCTAGAGCCTGTATCGCTTACTTGGACCAAGGCTATGGTAGTCAGTCCAATAAAATTCAAATCTGCCTAGGTCAAGCAGATCATGCAGCTTCAGATTTGTAACATAGTGTTTAGTTTTTTCTGTCAAATTACTAGTCTTGTTGTTGTTCTTTGTAACAAGCAAAGTATTTTGTAAAAAGAGACTGGTTTGGTTTGTTTCAAGTAGTTCTCTGTACAGGTAAAAATATTTACTAGTTTCACAGTTGGCCCCTGTGTATCCTTGGTAACACTGACAACTATATCCAAACATAAAGTTTATACAGAATCCATCTTTGTGACAAATGTCACGAATTCCACATTCATCAATATCTGAAATAATAATTAGAGATGCAGATTATATATGTATTTATATGATCAGCCTAACATTGTATGATCTGCAAATTTGTAGCAGCAAATTTTTGGTAGTACCCTTCTTCGTTTTTTCCAAGTATGTTAATTTGATTCTAAGCATTAGATTGCACTAATTCCAATACACATTAGTTCTGAAGATTCTCATTTCTGAAACTTGAGTGCAGATAATAATTATTAAACATTTAGACATTTGTCTTTGTCATACTTTCTCAATTCGTGTTGCTGTGAATTGCCGTGATTTTGGATTTATAATTTTAGAATTTCCCCTTTCCTCGTTCTTGCTTCGGTATTTATTTGTCAATGTATTAGATCCAAAATCAAAACATGTGAAAGACTTGATAGAAAACAAATAAATAACAAAATACCGAAGTTACTGTAAATTTGGTATCTGCATATGACCATTTCGACAACTTATGTCTCTTTCAGTGCAAAATAAATCAAAACCAAATCCGACTTTCCCGAGTTCCTATCGCTGTTTACATTTGTCTTTTGTTTTTTATTGTGGTTCTTTTCTTGTACAGTTCCTTGGTACATTGTGGCATATGACTATGTTTTTCAGCCATTTTAGGTGTTTCCTGTTATCTTTTTATTCATTTTTAGGTGACCAAGTTTGTTAAATCTGATATAGAACAAATTACTAAAAAGATATAAATAAAAGGCCAAAATAAACAAAGGGCAATCAAGTAATGACAATAGCAACTGTAAAAAATTAGGATGAAAAAACAAGGGTCAATTATATACTTAACAACAAAAGAAACGCACCACTAACGTGTTTTCCTTTGAACCTTAAAATCCAAAAGCAAATATCTATCAAAATACTTGTTGGAACATCTTTAAAATTTTACGCATTGTTTCTCATATCACCGAGACAAAATTCTGAAAAAGAAATGAAACATTTTTGAATTCTCAAGTTCTTTTTCTCAAAAGAACCCTTTTTTCTCCAAAAATGCAAAAATGACTTAAAAGGTTAAATTTGAACCTTTTGTGCTCCTATCTGTAAGATGTTGAAAAAAATTACTGTTTTCGTAACTGTAGACAATACAACTTTAGAAAGAAATTGTTGCTCTGACTTATAAGTAAAGATTTTGACAAAAATCCACTTGTTTGTTCTTGACATTTGAAAGTTAAAATATACATAAAAAGGGCCGATATGGCTAAAATATTTAGTGAAACATGTGGTTCGTTTCTTTTGTTGTTGAGTACATATGTCTAACCTTCGATTTATAGAAACATTTTATTAGTACTGAAGTACTAGCCAGAAAACATTTTAGGCTTCATACAGGTATAGGGTTGGATAAATTTCTACTATTATTAAACAAATGTACCTTCACCGCAATTCTTTCCAGTATGTCCCGGTTTACATACACAGCTGTACGTATTTATACCATCTATACATGTACCTTGGTAACAGGGATTTGAGGCGCATTCGTCAATATCTAAACGAGAAATAACTAATTCAAGTAGTAAAAGATTATGCTTGTAATATACTTGCCCTATCCATAATATAAGTTTAAACGATTACTTAAATATATCAATATAGCCTATTAATTAATCAACATTGAAAGGATATGGAGTAAAAGTCTGTACAAATACATTGTAAAACCAATCAATTGAACGTAGTTCTTCATCTTGACGACACCATGAAGCTATCAACAATGAGCTTTGCTCATACCTAATAGTAAGTTCAAGACATACAGTATATCGTTACATTTCTGCCTTTTCACATTTTATGACATTCTGGGAAGACGAATGTAAAATATATTTTTTGTTTTCGAATTGCGATTTTATGGTAATTAATGTCAAATGACGAGAACAGACCCTCCAAGGCCCAATGATGTTAATTTGGTTCTGAACCTGATCGATGAAACTGGTTGCTATAATTAAGTGCTCAATGCAATGAATGATCACTGATCAGTTTAAACGTTTTTTTTTTTTTTTTTTGTTTTTTGTTTGCATGAATAGTTCAAAAAGGATCAATCCCAAACAAACTTCCAACGTTAACTTGCTATTCATTTGCTATAGAATATCAGCCAGTGCATCTATAATATATTTATTTTTTAATTATATCATGTTAACTCAACCGATGAAGATCATATTATGGAAACTAATGGGGGACAGAACCAGTCTTCTAGGACATGTAGGAGTAAAATACGGAATTGACAAAGAAGGTTTGGACGCAATAAAACTAGTTTAACCCCGCCGCAGCAGGTTTGCGCCTGTCCTACGTCAGGAAATTTATTAAGCCTTTGTGTGTCTTGTCTGTTTTATAGTTAGTTTACTTTATGTCTATAGGAGTCTAGGATGATGTTTATTTCACTGACCTTGATTACTCTTTGTTTGGGGGCCCGACTCCGACCTGCCGTTGGGTGTGGGGTTTCCTCACCGTTCATTGAAGATCTTATGGTGGCTTTGAGTTTTTGTTACTCCCCTTTGGGTTGTTATCTCTTTGATACACTCCCCGTTTCCCTTCTTTTTTCTATTAATTGTTTCGACAAAGCTATCGATAATTGTAAAAAAAAACTGAGGTACGAGCTTATTTTCTACAATTCAAAACAGAAGTGTTGCTTTTATTTTGTTGTAGAGTAGCTTGGAATTAATTTAATTTGTAGAATTCTAAATACAATAAATTGTCTTATGCATTAAAACTATAAAATACCAGTTTTCATGGATGTTGTATTCGCAAGGGTCGTCGACATTGTTGTTGCAGAAGTCGCTACTGTTTTGGGTATATGCTGGGACGTTGATAATACAATGTATACTATCTGGAAATGGAAAGATTCGACGTTAATGCACAGACATATACATAAAAAACATACATGATTTCACAACTAAAATGAATTATTTAAAAGAATTATTTATATAAATTACAAGTATAGCTCGGGGTATAAGATCTCAGTAAACATTCACTGTATACACCAAATTGAGAGTTGATGTGGCGGACTATGAACAAGGTTGGCTATCATACAGGTACGAATAAATATTTGAATGGTGTAAAAGTAATGACAAAAAACTCACATGTAAAACTAAAAGCAGTCCATGAATGACGTGGTTCAGTTTCCGCATTGTTTATTTCACTCTGTGACATCATTTACCAAATGTACTTTCACCCTTCCTACTTTTAAACATAAAGCCATACAGATCTGTTCTTACATTTTCTGTTGAAATGGATTTTTACCTACTTTGTAGTAAAGTGAAAATGAATTGTTTGATGACGAGTAAAATGTAAGATAATGATTAAATCTTTGACAATAGTAACAAATCTTTTCCCAATGTAGCCCCCGTATATGAATTTTATAAATATATCGATAAGATAAATCATAACAAGTCCAAATTTCATGAAACCACACTTCACTCATTGTTTGTAAACACTAAGAAAATAAAGGCAATAACTGTGCATATTATCAGTATTGATAAAATGATAGAATGTCGGGTAGCCTCCCCTTGAACACGAAAACTGCAAAAATGATCGAAAAAATACTTCATATCTACCGAAGCTGCTATTTTTGCCTTGATTCTGCAGAGATTTTTTTTTGTCTAAAATATTAAGCCTGTTTTCACCATTACAGAGCAAATGAAAGGGCGGCATTTTGGGAAGTTTGCTTGTCTTCTTGCACACGACATATTTAAAACATGAGGTTGTACACTGATGTGGACACTAGAAGAGCCAAAACTCGGATCAAATAATAGAAATTTTGACACAGTTGTTAAAATTGACAATATAAGGCTAAGTTTGAGCTACTGCAATATCATGTAAGGGATCTGTTTTGAAAAAAAGAATAGACTGAATCAACTGAATATGATACACTTTAGAAAAAAAGTGATACTCTTTGCTCTTATGTCATGATCTTTGAACTGCTCTCTTTATGACTGACGGTCCTGTCCTGACTTACTTTAGCATTTCTTTAAGACCACTTAACTTATTGCTCTCATTGCTCTGCTTAAACGAGATTTGTTTAAGAATTTTGACTCGATCTGCACAACATAGTAATCTGTAGTATTCAGATATTCTGATATTTACCTGAGAAAGAGATTGTATCCTTTTCTGTAGTTCGTAGAAGTGTTTTAGTGAAGTATTGTTTTGAATAAGTAAGTCAATGCACAATCTGTACTAATGTTCTTAATTTCGTTTACAAAGAACAAAAAAGAACAAATGAGAAAAAAACTTGTTAGAGATATCTTGTTTTTAAGTTTATCATTGTTAGCTTGAGGGTGATCACGTATAATATCTTAAGAGTCATATAATGTATTCTTTTTGTGTCTGGTTTTTTTTTTTTTTGTTTTTGTTTTTGTTTTTGTTTTTGTGACACCTGTCTTATCAAAATAAACTGTCCATCCAAATTAAATTTTAAGCCTGCATCTAAACACTCCTTTTCTTAATACGAATTCTCTACAAATTACATTTTCAATAATTTATTGCTAACCGACACATACATATCTAATATTCTCATGAAACTATTCTAATATAAAAACTTAACTATGTTCACTAGACCATGAAACTGAGGTCAAGGTCAAAAGAAATAGGTAGACTGACTTGTAATAAGCTATATACCAAATATCATTGACCTATAGCTTGTGGTTATTGATTGAAAAAATAAACTAAAGCAAAAAAAACTTTACCTAGTCACTGGACCGTGAAATTGAGGTCAATTTCAAAAGCCATATGTCAGACTGACATGTAATAACCAAGACCAAGCAGTATACCAAATATCATTGACCTATAGCTTGTAGTTATTGAAAAAAAAGACTTCAGGAAAAAAACTTAACCTGGGCTCTGGACCGTGAAATTGAGGCCAAAGTCAAAAGCCATATGTCAGACTGACATAAACTAACCAAGACCAAGCTATATACCAAATATCATTGACCTATAGCTTGTAGTCATTGAGAAACAGACTTGAGCAAAAAAACTTAACCTGGGCACTGGACCGTGAAATTGAGGTCAATGTCAAAAGCCATATGGCAGACTGACATGCACTAACCAAGACCAAGGAATATATCAAATATCATTGACCTATAGCTGCTAGTTATTTAGAAACAGACTTGAGCAAAATAACTTAACCTGGTCACTGGACCGAGAAATATAGGTCAGGTCACATGATTTTGGGTCCGGCAGATAGAGTTTGCCGTAAGCAACCTATGGACCAAATATAGAGTTCCTACATCAAAGGCTTCTATATAATAACTTGAGTTTACGCCGCCGTCGCCGTCATACTTTGCGCGCCTATGTCCCGCTTTCCGCGACTTTCGTCGCGGGCGAAACAAAAACAAGATAACAGTAAACACCTAAAATTGCCGGGAACTACAATCGCATGCCACAATTTACAAGCGAACTGCACTAGAAAAACAATAATGAAAACAAGAGACAAACATAAATAACGATAGGAACTTGATACCGGCACTAGCAAAATCCAGTGGTAGAGTTAAACCGGTTTATGGATACCCAAACCTCCCCTTTCTATCCCGTTTCCCTATAGTATAATAATTATGCGAATAAAACCCAATACAGGTAGACTTCTAACTCAATGACCACTATTTTGGAAAAGAAAAGCATATAACAAAACTGATGATAGAGAATTGACAGTTCTGCGGCAGCGCGCGCCACAATGTTAAGTAATGGGAACGCCACATACCTATGTGGCGCTAAAGAACATATAGGGGTTAATCGAGCGTAAAGATTGATGACGTGATAATACCAGGTAATTAATTTGTTGCGATGTCATTTAATATTGATTTTATGATGCGCGTCGTCTGCTACATTTTAAACATGCCAAGACACGTCAAATTGTTTTGATTGTCCCTTACCAACAAAGAGTATTTAATAAACAGTACTTTTCATACATTATCAGTTTGAATCATGGATTGGAAGGAGTATCTAGATAACAAATACTTTGATACAAGTAGCCCAATAAGCTTTTCAGGGCCGACTAAAATATATGCATATCTCTTGAAAAGAGGATTTAAAGTTGGACTGCATAAGATTAAAACATGGTTACAGAATCAACATGCTTACAGTCTACAAAGACCATTGCGACGAAGATTCAAAAGAAGGAGGGTCATTTCACAAGGAATCGATTATCAGTGGGATGTTGATCTGGCCGATGTATCAAATTTACAGAAGTATAATCCTAGCATCAAATTTCTGCTGATTGCTATAGATACTTTCAGTAGATATTTGTGGGTCGAACCATTAACAGACAAAAAGGCGAAAACAGTTCTAAATGCTTTAGAGAAGATTTTCAGCAAAGGTCGAAAACCGAAATGGGTCAGAGCAGACCATGGCAGTGAGTTTGACAACAGATGGT